>CM049582.1:33641560-33773175 GCA_027123335.1 Amphiprion clarkii | reverse complement strand
AAAAAAAATCATCATGAATTTTGGCGCCAAAAAAACGCCTTACTATACTATGTCGAAAAAAAAGGCGATTTTTCAAACATGTTGTAAAAACGTGCCATATGATGAAATAATGTAAAGGAGGCCGTGAAAAACACTCCAGAAAGGTTTTCCTTGAAAAAAAATCATCATGAATTTTGGCGCCAAAAAAACGCCTTACTATACTATGTCGAAAAAAAAGGCGATTTTTCAAACATGTCGTAAAAACGTCCCATATGATGAAATAATGTAAAGGAGGCCGTGAAAAACACTCCAGAAAGGTTTTCCTTGAAAAAAAAATCATCATGAATTTTGGCGCCAAAAAAACGCCTTACTATACTATGTCGAAAAAAAAGGCGATTTTTCAAACATGTCGTAAAAACGTGCCATATGATGAAATAATGTAAAGGAGGCCGTGAAAAACACTCCAGAAAGGTTTTCCTTGAAAAAAAAATCATCATGAATTTTGGCGCCAAAAAAACGCCTTACTATACTATGTCGAAAAAAAAGGCGATTTTTCAAACATGTTGTAAAAACGTGCCATATGATGAAATAATGTAAAGGAGGCCGTGAAAAACACTCCAGAAAGGTTTTCTTTGGAAAAAAAATCATCATGAATTTTGGCGCCAAAAAAACGCCTTACTATACTATGTCGAAAAAAAAGGCGATTTTTCAAACATGTCGTAAAAACGTCCCATATGATGAAATAATGTAAAGGAGGCCGTGAAAAACACTCCAGAAAGGTTTTCTTTGAAAAAAAAATCATCATGAATTTTGGCGCCAAAAAAACGCCTTACTATACTATGTCGAAAAAAAAGGCGATTTTTCAAACATGTTGTAAAAACGTGCCATATGATGAAATAATGTAAAGGAGGCCGTGAAAAACACTCCAGAAAGGTTTTCTTTGAAAAAAAAATCATCATGAATTTTGGCGCCAAAAAAACGCCTTACTATACTATGTCGAAAAAAAAGGCCATTTTTCAAACATGTTGTAAAAACGTGCCATATGATGAAATAATGTAAAGGAGGCCGTGAAAAACACTCCAGAAAGGTTTTCTTTGGAAAAAAAATCATCATGAATTTTGGCGCCAAAAAAACGCCTTACTATACTATGTCGAAAAAAAAGGCGATTTTTCAAACATGTCGTAAAAACGTGCCATATGATGAAATAATGTAAAGGAGGCCGTGAAAAACACTCCAGAAAGGTTTTCCTTGAAAAAAAAATCATCATGAATTTTGGCGCCAAAAAAACGCCTTACTATACTATGTCGAAAAAAAAGGCGATTTTTCAAACATGTTGTAAAAACGTGCCATATGATGAAATAATGTAAAGGAGGCCGTGAAAAACACTCCAGAAAGGTTTTCCTTGAAAAAAAAATCATCATGAATTTTGGCGCCAAAAAAACGCCTTACTATACTATGTCGAAAAAAAAGGCGATTTTTCAAACATGTCGTAAAAACGTCCCATATGATGAAATAATGTAAAGGAGGCCGTGAAAAACACTCCAGAAAGGTTTTCTTTGAAAAAAAAATCATCATGAATTTTGGCGCAAAAAAAACGCCTTACTATACTATGTCGAAAAAAAAGGCGATTTTTCAAACATGTCGTAAAAACGTGCCATATGATGAAATAATGTAAAGGAGGCCGTGAAAAACACTCCAGAAAGGTTTTCTTTGAAAAAAAAATCATCATGAATTTTGGCGCCAAAAAAACGCCTTACTATACTATGTCGAAAAAAAAGGCGATTTTTCAAACATGTCGTAAAAACGTGCCATATGATGAAATAATGTAAAGGAGGCCGTGAAAAACACTCCAGAAAGGTTTTCCTTGAAAAAAAAATCATCATGAATTTTGGCGCCAAAAAAACGCCTTACTATACTATGTCGAAAAAAAAGGCGATTTTTCAAACATGTTGTAAAAACGTGCCATATGATGAAATAATGTAAAGGAGGCCGTGAAAAACACTCCAGAAAGGTTTTCTTTGAAAAAAAAATCATCATGAATTTTGGCGCCAAAAAAACGCCTTACTATACTATGTCGAAAAAAAAGGCGATTTTTCAAACATGTTGTAAAAACGTGCCATATGATGAAATAATGTAAAGGAGGCCGTGAAAAACACTCCAGAAAGGTTTTCCTTGAAAAAAAAATCATCATGAATTTTGGCGCCAAAAAAACGCCTTACTATACTATGTCGAAAAAAAAGGCGATTTTTCAAACATGTTGTAAAAACGTGCCATATGATGAAATAATGTAAAGGAGGCCGTGAAAAACACTCCAGAAAGGTTTTCTTTGGAAAAAAAATCATCATGAATTTTGGCGCCAAAAAAACGCCTTACTATACTATGTCGAAAAAAAAGGCGATTTTTCAAACATGTCGTAAAAACGTGCCATATGATGAAATAATGTAAAGGAGGCCGTGAAAAACACTCCAGAAAGGTTTTCTTTGGAAAAAAAATCATCATGAATTTTGGCGCCAAAAAAACGCCTTACTATACTATGTCGAAAAAAAAGGCGATTTTTCAAACATGTCGTAAAAACGTGCCATATGATGAAATAATGTAAAGGAGGCCGTGAAAAACACTCCAGAAAGGTTTTCCTTGAAAAAAAAATCATCATGAATTTTGGCGCCAAAAAAACGCCTTACTATACTATGTCGAAAAAAAAGGCGATTTTTCAAACATGTCGTAAAAACGTGCCATATGATGAAATAATGTAAAGGAGGCCGTGAAAAACACTCCAGAAAGGTTTTCCTTGAAAAAAAAATCATCATGAATTTTGGCGCCAAAAAAACGCCTTACTATACTATGTCGAAAAAAAAGGCGATTTTTCAAACATGTTGTAAAAACGTGCCATATGATGAAATAATGTAAAGGAGGCCGTGAAAAACACTCCAGAAAGGTTTTCTTTGAAAAAAAAATCATCATGAATTTTGGCGCCAAAAAAACGCCTTACTATACTATGTCGAAAAAAAAGGCCATTTTTCAAACATGTTGTAAAAACGTGCCATATGATGAAATAATGTAAAGGAGGCCGTGAAAAACACTCCAGAAAGGTTTTCCTTGAAAAAAAAATCATCATGAATTTTGGTGCCAAAAAAACGCCTTACTATACTATGTCGAAAAAAAAGGCGATTTTTCAAACATGTTGTAAAAACGTGCCATATGATGAAATAATGTAAAGGAGGCCGTGAAAAACACTCCAGAAAGGTTTTCTTTGGAAAAAAAATCATCATGAATTTTGGCGCCAAAAAAACGCCTTACTATACTATGTCGAAAAAAAAGGCGATTTTTCAAACATGTCGTAAAAACATGCCATATGATGAAATAATGTAAAGGAGGCCGTGAAAAACACTCCAGAAAGGTTTTCTTTGGAAAAAAAATCATCATGAATTTTGGCGCCAAAAAAACGCCTTACTATACTATGTCGAAAAAAAAGGCGATTTTTGAAACATGTCGTAAAAACGTGCCATATGATGAAATAATGTAAAGGAGGCCGTGAAAAACACTCCAGAAAGGTTTTCCTTGAAAAAAAAAATCATCATGAATTTTGGCGCCAAAAAACGCCTTACTATACTATGTCGAAAAAAAAGGCGATTTTTCAAACATGTTGTAAAAACGTGCCATATGATGAAATAATGTAAAGGAGGCCGTGAAAAACACTCCAGAAAGGTTTTCTTTGAAAAAAAAATCATCATGAATTTTGGCGCCAAAAAAACGCCTTACTATACTATGTCGAAAAAAAAGGCCATTTTTCAAACATGTTGTAAAAACGTGCCATATGATGAAATAATGTAAAGGAGGCCGTGAAAAACACTCCAGAAAGGTTTTCCTTGAAAAAAAAATCATCATGAATTTTGGCGCCAAAAAAACGCCTTACTATACTATGTCGAAAAAAAAGGCGATTTTTCAAACATGTTGTAAAAACGTGCCATATGATGAAATAATGTAAAGGAGGCCGTGAAAAACACTCCAGAAAGGTTTTCCTTGAAAAAAAAATCATCATGAATTTTGGCGCCAAAAAAACGCCTTACTATACTATGTCGAAAAAAAAGGCGATTTTTCAAACATGTAAAAACGTGCCATATGATGAAATAATGTAAAGGAGGCCGTGAAAAACACTCCAGAAAGGTTTTCCTTGAAAAAAAAATCATCATGAATTTTGGCGCCAAAAAAACGCCTTACTATACTATGTCGAAAAAAAAGGCGATTTTTCAAACATGTTGTAAAAACGTGCCATATGATGAAATAATGTAAAGGAGGCCGTGAAAAACACTCCAGAAAGGTTTTCTTTGAAAAAAAATCATCATGAATTTTGGCGCCAAAAAAACGCCTTACTATACTATGTCGAAAAAAAGAGCGATTTTTCAAACATGTTGTAAAAACGTGCCATATGATGAAATAATGTAAAGGAGGCCGTGAAAAACACTCCAGAAAGGTTTTCTTTGAAAAAAAACATATGAATTTTGGCGCCAAAAAAACGCCTTACTATACTATGTCGAAAAAAAGAGCGATTTTTCAAACATGTTGTAAAAACGTGCCATATGATGAAATAATGTAAAGGAGGCCGTGAAAAACACTCCAGAAAGGTTTTCTTTGAAAAAAAAATCATCATGAATTTTGGCGCCAAAAAAACGCCTTACTATACTATGTCGAAAAAAAGGCGATTTTTCAAACATGTTGTAAAAACGTGCCATATGATGAAATAATGTAAAGGAGGCCGTGAAAAACACTCCAGAAAGGTTTTCTTTGAAAAAAAAATCATCATGAATTTTGGCGCCAAAAAAAACGCCTTACTATACTATGTCGAAAAAAAAGGCGATTTTTCAAACATGTTGTAAAAACGTGCCATATGATGAAATAATGTAAAGGAGGCCGTGAAAAACACTCCAGAAAGGTTTTCTTTGAAAAAAAAATCATCATGAATTTTGGCGCCAAAAAAACGCCTTACTATACTATGTCGAAAAAAAAGGCGATGTTTCAAACATGTTGTAAAAACGTGCCATATGATGAAATAATGTAAAGGAGGCCGTGAAAAACACTCCAGAAAGGTTTTCTTTGAAAAAAAAATCATCATGAATTTTGGCGCCAAAAAAAAACGCCTTACTATACTATGTCGAAAAAAAAGGCGATTTTTCAAACATGTTGTAAAAACGTGCCATATGATGAAATAATGTAAAGGAGGCCGTGAAAAACACTCCAGAAAGGTTTTCTTTGAAAAAAAATCATCATGAATTTTGGCGTCAAAAAAACGCCTTACTATACTATGTCGAAAAAAAACGCGATTTTTCAAACATGTCGTAAAAACGTCCCATATGATGAAATAATGTCAAGGAGGCCGTGAAAAACACTCCAGAAAGGTTTTCCTTGAAAAAAAATCATCATGAATTTTGGCGCCAAAAAAACGCCTTACTATACTATGTCGAAAAAAAAGGCGATTTTTCAAACATGTCGTAAAAACGTGCCATATGATGAAATAATGTAAAGGAGGCCGTGAAAAACACTCCAGAAAGGTTTTCCTTGGAAAAAAAATCATCATGAATTTTGGCGCCAAAAAAACGCCTTACTATACTATGTCGAAAAAAAAGGCGATTTTTCAAACATGTTGTAAAAACGTGCCATATGATGAAATAATGTAAAGGAGGCCGTGAAAAACACTCCAGAAAGGTTTTCTTTGAAAAAAAAATCATCATGAAGTTTGGCGCCAAAAAAAACTCCTTACTATACTATGTCGAAAAAAAAGGCGATTTTTCAAACATGTTGTAAAAACGTGCCATATGATGAAGTAATGTAAAGGAGGCCGTAAAAAAAAACTCCAGAAAGGTTTTCTTTAAAAAAAAACTCATCATGAATTTTGGCACCAAAAAAACGCCTTACTATACTATGTCGAAAAAAAGGCGATTTTTCAAACATGTTGTAAAAACGTGCCATATGATGAAATAATGTAAAGGAGGCTGTGAAAAACACTCCAGCTGCTGGTGGCAGCAGGTTGCGCAGGTGGAATAAATAATCTCTGCAGACTGCTCTGGTTCTTCCCTGGGGTGTCTTCCTCCCAGCTGGACGCTCCTCCACAGGGCAGCTTCCAGGAGGTGTCTCCATCATCATCAGTCGCCTCAACAGGCTGTTTTCAGTGCAGACATCATGGGCTCTCCTCCCAGCTCCCACCCTCCTGCTCCCATTTAGGATGGAATTATGATTCTGTGAAGATTCTGGAAATGTCTGGGGAAAGAGTGTTGTGGAGAACTCACTCCAAAGAATTTGCGGTTTGAGTGCACCAACTTCTGCCTGGAGGCTGGTTTGAAACAAACGAGAAGAAAAATGCAAAAAATGTACAAATACAAAAAGAAAACAAAGACACTAAAGCATCTGTCTGACCTCTAAAGGCACTCCGAGAAGCATGAATTCACCTTTAAACAACGATTACAAAGAAATATCATATTAGAAATTTTATAAAATAAACCATTTCTCATAAATCGTCTCTTTCGTACGACTAATTATGAAACTAAAATCATGCTGTTTGCTGCTGTCAGAAAGTTTTTTAGTATTTGCATGAGCATCGTTTAAAACCCCGGAGGACATTTCCTTCACTGATAACAAGAAATTGACCTCGTCTAATTATGTTACGTGCTGAACCAGTTGAACCAACAAAAAGAGAGAAATATTCACAATATTAATATATAATGATGGAAGAACTAATCACCAATTTACTCGAGTTTTTATCATGGGGTTATTGGGTAGATAAAGTTATTTTCTGTAGGAACCAATGCAGGTTTAACAGCATTACTGCAGGTAACATATAGGATCACAGAGGAATGATGCAGCAATTAGGTGCCGATGTTTTTAAGAGATTAATCAGCAAGATCAATACAATATTTCTGTCATTATTGGGTTATTAATCTGCATTTTAACCCTCCTGTTGTCTTCATTTACGGGCACCAAAAAATATTGTTTCCTTGTCTGAAAAAAATCAAAAAATTCAGCAAAAAAATACCCCAAATTTCTGAAAATTTGCAAAACCTTCAGGAAGAAAATTCCAATCATTCCTTAAAAGTTTCCCATAAAAGTTTATGAAAAAAGCCCACAAATTTGGCAAGAAAATTCTTGTAAATATTTTCAAAAAATTAGTAAAAATATTCTAAAAATATTCTAAAAATATCTAAAGTGATATTTTCCCCCTACATTTTCAAACTTTAAATTTGCAAAACCTTCTGGAAGAAAATTCCAATAATTCCTTAAAAGTTTCCCTCAAAAGTTTTATTTAAAAAAAAAAAAAATCCTCCAAATTTGCCAAGAAAATTCTTGGAAATATTTAAAAAAAAAATAGTAAAAATCTTCCCCCCAAAAAATCCTAAAAATATCTAAAGTGATTCCATATATATCAGTAAAACTTCTAATATTTTCTTGAAAAACATTCACAAAAAAATCAACCAAAATCCAGCTAATTTTGCTGGATTTTGGTAGATTTTTTTTGTGAATGTTTTTAAGAAACATTTTTAATATTTCTTTTTTCCACCAAAAAATGTTCAAAGATTTCCCAAAAATGTTGAAAATGTGGACATCAGAAGTTTCACTGTGAAAATATATTTTTTCCACATTTTCAAACTTTTAACGGGTCAGTATGAGGGTTAATAAGCTGCTTTAACTGCTGAGCTTGTGGACAGCTTGATGAAACAACTTTACCTCTATTTTAAGAGTGTAACCTGTCCCGTCTAGTTAAGTTCTGTTCCAGTTTAACAGCTGAGGAGCACAAACTGTCCATTTCTGTCACCCTGACTCTGACCTGCTGCTCAGGTCACTCCTACCTGCACGCTTTCTGCACTCCTGTTTACACCAACACACATGTTTCTGAGGGCTGAATCTGATCTCTATTGTGTGTCTATGATGGAGAACAAACAGCTCTGGGCTTCCTGTTTGTGTTCAAGCTGAATATTTTGGGCTAAAGGTGACAGCAGCTGCACCGTGGGAACTCGTCTGTACGAAGCATGCAACTGATTACAGAGTGTGTGTTTAGTCTGAGTGGAAGAACGACTAGGAGCATCGCAAAAAGCAGTGAAAACGCACAACATGAAGACAACATGACGACAACATGACGAGACAACAGCCTAACATGTAGAAGCTATCTGTATTTGAACCCTTGTGTCGTCCTGCGGGTCAAAACTGACCCGTTTTAAGCTATTTTTTGGCTATTTTTATGGCTTTATTGATAGGTGCAGTGGAGACAGACAGGAAGGAGGGAGAAGAGTGGGGGGAAGACATGCAGAAAAGGGCCGCGAGCGGGAATCGAACCCGGGCCGCTGCATTGGGGACCAGCCCCTGGACATGGACCGCCTGCTTAACCCAGTGAGAAAATGTGGGAAAAAATAATTTCACTGTGAAACTTCTGATGTCCACATTTTCAACATTTTTGGGAAATCTTTCAACATTTTTTGGTGGAAAAAAGAAATGTTAAAAATGTTTCTTAAGAACATTCACATAAAAATCAACCAAAATCCAGTGAATTTCGCTGGATTTTGGTTGGTTTTTATGTGAATGTTCTTAAAGAAAATATAAGTTTTACCGATATATATGGAATCACTTTAGATATTTTTAGGATTTTTTTTGAAGATTTTTACTCATTTTTTGAAAATATTTACAAGAATTTTCTTGCCAAATTTGGGGGATTTTTTTTTTTTTTAAATAAAACTTTTAAGGAATTATTGGAATTTTCTTCCTGAAGGTTTTGCAAATTTTCAGAAATTTGGGGAAATATTTTTTTTGGTGCCCGTAAATGAAGACAACAGGAGGGTTAACAGCAAATAGGTTCGGACTGAAACTGAAGTCATTCTGATCCTCACTTATTTGTCGTTTCAGAACAAACATTTATAGGGGAACAAATATTAGTTTTGTGTTTGCAGCTAAACTTGACATCAGTAAAGCAGAGAGGACGGTAAACGTAGCTAAACATATAGATGAAAGTGTGTCGACCTCACCGGGAGCTGTGTTTATGTGTGAGTGTGAGTGTGTGTGTACATCCCTGTGTGTGTTTATGTCAGACGGAGCATATTAAGCCTGGTCATAAATAATGAGTGTGTGGCTTCAAGCAGAGGGCTCCAGTGAACAGGTGTCTCGCTTTACACACACACACACACACACACACACACAGGGATGTACACACACTAAACACACACAGGGATGTACACACTCATCATCATCATGGTGTGTGTACATCCTCCTCTGAGTGTGTGTTTTTGTGAGTCTAACCTCCTATAGAGCAGCATGCTGACGTGTGTGTGTTCATTGTGTAATTTTGTTTTCCAATTCTATATTAACTGTGTTTTTTCTTACTTTGTGTTGCTTTCTATTGAAAAAATGACAAGGAAATGATTGAGATTGGAAATATTTTAAAATTTAATTTGCAATTTTCCATTATCATGTGCAATATTTCTTTCATAATTCATAATCATTGCCAGTATTACTTCTTACTTACTTCTATTATTTATATTTTCAGTAATGTTTCGTACTGATATCATCTTTCTTTTCCATTAGGAACTGCATTTATTCTTCTGTTATGTCACGTTTTCACAGCAACATCTGGCACAAGAATTTACTTCAACATTAATGAAGTTTAATATTTTCTTATCTAAAATGTTTGTTGTTCACACAGAAATCTGCCTCTGATCAGTTGCATATTTTAGTAAAGAAAGAAAAACCTTCTTCTCCTGGAACCTGGAAAGCACCGAGCACTATTTATGTTAATAAGATCAGCTGTGTTCCAGGTCAGAATGTGTTGGTTTTTGTCTTTTACTAGAACAACTGGACTGATAACAGGAAGTGGAATCACAAAGTGCTGATAATGAGGGTCAACATCAGATAAATAAAGCTGTGATCCTGGTTTTATGGACTGTATTCTACTGTGTTTTATCCTCCTGCTCTCCTGTACAACAGTCAGGCTCTAAACTACTGCGACCTGCTGCACATCTTAATAAAAATTAGAGTAGAAACGTTATTTGCACACAGCAGAATTCACAGATTCGTTAAGCTCTGATGGAAACTAATCAATTATTCGAGGATCAGAGCTCAAAACATTTTGGGAGCTTCTAATTTTTATCCAACGTTACTTTGGTTAAAATAGTAAACAGCGCTGGTGGCAGGCCAGAGGTTTATTCTGAGAACAGCTAAAAAAAACAAATTAAAATAAAGAATTAAACTTCAAGCTGGCATCTGTCGTCACAGATCTCTGGTGAGAAAAGAACCTCCACTGCTGTCTAACACCCCTTTAACATCGTGTTTCTGGAGTTTAAACTCCAACACAGTGAGACGTCTTCTTCTCTGCTTCTATTCCAGGATCCTCAGTCTCCCAGTTAATGTTTCAGTCAACATTTATCCATGAATGAAGCTAACAAACTGGATCTTCAGTGTTTCAGTGAGGTTATTTAGTGAAGTTTAGGTGCCAGATACACATTTAATCAACATTTTGGTGAATTTAAATATCAGGTCAGACTCTGCAACCTCATTTTAAAGGACTTGGTTTGGATCTTTTGACCTAAAACACAGAATCACAGGGACGATTCAGAACAAAGTGACTTGATCTAGTTGTAAACCAGTAGATAACTTTACACCAGAGATGTCCTTGTTAATCAAATGTATTTAAAATTATCGGATTTTAAAGACAATGGATTCATTTTTATCAATTATTCTGTGATTTTTTTTGTGTGTATTTGCATGAGTTCTAATTATTAATGAATATTTAAGTGAATTTGTGCATTGGATCACTCCATGAACCAAAGAACAGGACTTGATTTGGATCCATAGAGCTGGTAAAAGATCTCTTCCTCTAAAACAAAGTCCAGCTTAACATTTGATAAGCTTTGCTCTACTTCTATTAACAATAAAATATGTGGGTGAAACATTACATTCATAAATTAGCTTCTAGTTTACCAAATATAAAATCATCAACAGTAAGTAATAATCTAAAGACACGTGTAATAAATCATCAGAGACATTAATGTACTAATACCCTAACCCTACAGAATCAGCTACCTGAGCTATAGCTGTAAACTAGTTAATCTGCAGATAACTTTTACCAAAGATTTTTAATCCAACAGAACCAACTTGAGGAAGCAAATATGTTTTCAGAGTTTTTAAAATTGAAGGTACTGTGTGATCTGACAGCAATCAGAGTTTAAAAGATAAAAACGAGTTCAGATCAATATGAATGCACTGTTTAGTTTCCTTTAGTCTTTGTTCTCTTTACTCATCCATATTCATACTTTCCTCCTCTCTATTTACACCTTCTTCCTTTCCCAGTTCTTATTTATTTATTCTACTCTTTCTTCCTTCTTTCCTGCTGTCATCCCTCCTTTTCCTCTCCTCTGTCCCTTCCTACCTCCTTCTGCTGTCCAAGGATAGGACATGCTGCAGGTGATGGAGGGAAATCATCGAGGACATAATTAAGAGGCTTATGAGGAGGAGTGTGCGTGTTACGAATCGCATTACGAATGAAAAAGAAGGAGAAAAAAAAGCTGCATGCAAACAGGCCTCAGAGTTCCACAAATGCTCATTTTCATTCTCAGACAAACACACAGACACTCAGCCGGGGGGGTTGACCTTATACAGTGGAGTTAAACAGCTCTCCTGCCTCATTTGGTTGTCTGTGAGTACACACACACACACACACACACACACACACACACTCAGCCTTCTGGTGTGTTTTAAGCACCAATGAAGGACTCATCCGACATGTTCATCTAGTTCCCTCACCAATCTGAATGTTTTCTACTCACCCGTTGGCCCTTCAAGCCTCAGTGAGGACTTGTGTATGTGTGTGTGGTTGTAAATGTGTGTGTGTGTGTGTAATCAGGAACTCGCCCTGATCCCCTCTGGTATGTGCTTTGGGGAGTGTTTGTCAAAGGGCAGTAGCACATTCTGAGAACGACACAAACTGGGCCTGAGCTGCTTTTATTGTCCTTCGCTAAATAAAAGTCAGTGTAGTTTATTTCTTTAAAGACTTTTTTGCAGTTTTTACTGAATTTTGTGAGAAAAACTTCATCTAGAACCACCTACATGTAGAGAAACTGTCATTTTCCACGATGAAAGTAGAGACTTAGTGTTTTCTTCACACTTTGTTTAACCCTCGTGTCGTCCTGCAGGTCAAATTTGACCCGTTTTAAAGTTTGAAAATGCAAGAAAAAAAAATATTTTCACAGTGAAACTTCTGATGTCCACATTTTCAACCTTTATGGGAAATCTTTGAACATTTTTTGGTGGAAAAAAAGAAATGTTAAAAATGTTTCTTAAGAACATTCACAAAAAAATCAACCAAAATCCAGCAAATTTCGCTGGATTTTGTTTGATTTTTATGTGAATGTTCTTAAAGAAAATATTACAAGTTTTACTGATATATATGGAATCACTAGATATTTATAGGATTTTTTGGAAGATTTTTACCATTTTTTTGAAAATATTTACAAGAATTTTCTTGCCAAATCTGGGGGATTTTTTTTTTTTAAATACAAATTTTAAGGGGAACTTTCAAGGAATTATTGGAATTTTCTTCCTGAAGGTTTTGCAAATTTTCAGAAATTTGGTGAACTTTTTTGCTGAATTTTTTGATTTTTTTCAAACAAGGAAACAATATTTTTTGGTAAATGAGGACAACAGGAGGGTTAATCTCAGAAACATATGACAGAAATCTTTTAGTCATTACTCTGATAAAATGACAACATGTATGGAAGTTTAACATGAATATGATCAGATGTGATTCTCCTAAACGAGGGTTGAAGTCTGAGAAAACACCCAGAGCTAGATGGAGGAGTGTGTGCGTTATGGAGGTTATCAAGCGTCCACCTCCCGTTTAAGATGTGAGGGGAAATAACGAGTTGCATTCGGCGTCTTTTTGGTCAGACATGATGATTATTTTCTTACCGCTGCCTGCGATGGCCCGGGCCTCCATTTCATTAGCTTTCCTCCTGGCCACGTCCGCTAGCAGCAGCTCGCCCTTATCACCGGCCACATAATGGAGGTCCTTTGAAGGTAATGCAAGAAAGAAAGAAACACGGACGTTAATCTAAAATGAATCTAGGCTCAGATGACAATAGGGTTTTCTCTTTGTTCTTTTTTGAGGGGTGGGGGCGGTATTTTGGCGGGAGAAGGAAGAAACAGATGAAATGACAGAAAAAAAATGAGCTGTTTGAAGCCCGACATCAGAAAGAGCACCGGGTTTGGATGAAATGGCGGTTCCTCAAAAAACTTTGAAATCAGCCTGCCTTCGCCCCGCAACCCCCCACCCAACTACACACACTCACACACCAACGCACACACACACACCTCTGTGGTTTTTGAACTAAGGAGGATGTTATCTGTCACGTTTCAGAAGTGTTAGAGGAGACGAGGGACTGTTCACCTTTCAGAATCGCTGCTGTTCTCTCTTTACGGAGAAACAGATCCAGCCGAGCGTTTTACTCTATCAGTTGCAACGATACTGGAAGCAGCGTGTTTCCTCTGTTTCTCCCTGTTTGAGTCTCACACGTCCATAAAGACAGATAATGTGGTTAAATGATGTCTGACGGAGGCTGATTTAAGCCGCCACACACTCACTAATAATCAGACATCTGCTCCTGTTATAAGGTACAAGATTAAGGTCAGTTCATCTTCTATTCACACTGCTGGAAAACACAAATAGAACATTTACAGTTACAGGCGTTGATGGAAATATTCTCCCATGATGCAAAACTTAAACTACAGTCATGAATGGTAGAACAAAAGCTAAAGTTTTCAGTTTAGTCACATTATTCTTCATGATCCTGAGAGTTCTGCAGCTGGTTGAGTTTTCTCACTTTGTTTTGTCAAATTAGTGATTAGGAGACACTTGATTAGTGTGATTTCTTGCATATTCACAGCAGAAACAGCATATTATAATAACCAGCATTTAGTCTAGAGGTACTATAGAACTGGTAGGCAGAGGTTTGTTTATTTCATTTAATTTCATTATTAAATTAACTTCATCCTGTTTAAAGACGGCTGACTTTAAGGACAAAACCAGGCCTAAAACAGCATCAATGACCATCAATAGGTAAGGATCTGTGTTGTTCTCTTAGTGTAAGATTTGAAGTCTGAATCCTTGACGTTGATCTGTGTTGCTGCCGTTCAGAACGTCGGTAAAGTCTGTGAATGGACCGGATGGCTCAGAGTAAACGTGTGAAAGAACCAAATATGCAGCTATATGTGTATATCCTTCTCATTTCATATACTGTTTATACTATTAGTACTGTGTATATAACTGCATATAGATCGTTTACACTGTTCATTCTCTCCTACTTGTGCATCTATCATATCTGTTGTTGCCTACATCTATTGTATTTATATACTTAGTGAGTTCATACGACTTGGTCTATTCAGTTCATAAATGGTGGAACAAACTCTCTATACTTGTACTGTATATGATGCATTTTACTCCTCTTGAAATTCTGGTTAGCTGCTAAAATACAGTTAATGTTCTTAGTATTTGTACTGCAATGACAATAAAGTCTAATCTAATCTAATCCTGGGACTAGTCGACATGATGAGAAAAAGTCAAAATACGCATTCTAAGAACTGCACAATTTCTGTGACATTCGCCCTCTTAAATTGATTGTATTATGAATGAATGAAAGGCTCATTCTGCAGCCCAACCAGGGGCTTCTCAGGGTTGCAGGGTTTCCTGGGGCCGGTTGCAGGGCCTGAGGGCCCATCAAAGGGGACAGCGTGTTAAGGAAAGTCTTCCGCCTCAGCGACATCACAGGACATCAGTGCCGTGACTCAGGGCTCGCCACGGATAACCCTCAGCTGGCTAAAGCCAGCCCCCAGCTGGGTCTGCACCCGGCTCTAATACCCCAGATTGTAGCCCGGCCTTTGTACCCCCACAGGAAAAAGAGGGGGGGAGCAGGGAGGGACGGAGGAGGCAGACAAGGAGAGTAAAGGAGAGGAGCTGAAATTGAGGAGTGTGAATGGGAACAGATTGGGTAATTATAGAGCCCAGCCTGCCCTCTGTGGCGACGAGTTAGGAGGAAATGTGAAAATGGCCGACAACAAAATGGCCTCAAAAGAAGCTAAATCGGCTCCCAGGACTGAGGCGCTGATTCAGGATGTGAACGAGGACACGGCCCTCAATTAGACAGCAGAGAAGCTTCTTAATTGATAACAAACAGAGCAGATTAAACAGGCGGAGGAGGAAACAGAAAGAGAGAGAAGGAAGAAGACATAAAGACCTGAGGAAGGAGAGAGAGATGACAGACAGAACAGAACAATATGAACATTTGAAGCCGAGCGTTTTATTCCAGCTTAGCTCCTCATAATGCCGTCTGAATCTGGAGAAAGAGACCCAGAGAAAGAATACATGACTGAACAAACGTGGAATGAGAGAGATGAACTGAGGGAGAGAGAGAGGAGTATCAGCCCGACTAAGAAGGGATAACAATAATACTGCATATAAAACCATCAGATATTACACCTCTTATTCCCTGACGCTCAAACGCGACACTAATCTTATTTATATAAGAGCTTTAGGGGTTGCAGCGAGCCAGCTAACGGCTGATAAAGGGGCGTTTTACTGGGCCAGTTCTGGGGAGCAGAGGGGAGGAGGTGCTGGACGCTAAGAGCCCCATATTGACTGATATTTGGGTTACCTCCAAATAAATGAGGGATTAGGTTAACTGGCACCGCAGCGCTACAGAACATTAACAGACGGAGCCGGAATGTTTGCAGTGATTCCTGTCAAACACGAACACCAACATACAGCGTGGACTTTTAAAGCATTATTACAGAGGATAAAGTATAATCTCAGTGTCTTATGGATGCCGGCCATGTGCAGACAATGACAGATCTTTAGTGCAGACTGTAATTATTCTGTAATATTCAACACGGTGCATGTGTACGGCTGGTTTCTGATTAGTTTAGTGACTTTGGTGTGTATTTGAATGCTCGCAGTTTCAATTCAGACAAACTTCAAGACATTTTGGACATTTTTTGAGTCATTTGGGACAATTTTCATTTGCTTTTCGATAACTTTCATGTCATTTGACAAATTTTAATGAATTAAAACACATTTGAGTTTGGTTAAAAACTGCATCCAGATCAGTTTTCCATCCATCCAGGTGTCACAGTCTGAACACTAAAATTGTAGACAGATTTCAAGACATTTTGGACACTTTTTTGAGTCATTTTCAACGATTTTCAAGTATTTTTGAGCAATTTTCATTCATTTTTCCACAACTTGTAAGTAATTTGGTGGGTTTCTGTCACTATTGACAATTTCTGTGATACATGGGACACCTTTCATTTAATTTTAGATGATTTTCATGTCATTTTGACTCATTTTTGATGGAGGAAAAATACATTTGAGTTCGGTTAAAACTACATCCAGATGAATTTTACATTCAAAAAAATGCAGATAAACTTCAAGTTTTCCAACAATTCCCTTTAATATTCCTCAGAATGGGAAACAACTTGTTGCATTTGCTGTAGAGAGGAATAGTGGTGTGGCAGTAGCAGCTAAATAGGTCTATCTTTTTGGTCTAATCCTGCCTGTTGAGATTTATACTTTTAGCTGAAAAAGGAACCTATTTGCAGCATAATATTCTTGATTCAACACGTGTTTATAATTACTGACCACTGTTTTAAGCTTTATTATATTCAAGTAAAGCAAGAAAGTAAACATGGACCACAAGGTCACTAAAAGCAGAAGTAACTGGGTTCATAATGAAGGAACATTTACAGTATTTGGTGCATTTTATGTGTTTATATTGCAGTTTTAAATAAAGGTCAACTATTTAACTGAGACCTAAGTTTGCCTAATTCCAAATATATTCCAGTAACAGTAAGTCCCACACGTTCAAATGAAATAATGAATCATATTTTGAGTTTTTATGGCTACTAAAATGTCCTAAGGTGCAGTTTTTGGTTTATGTTTGCCAAAAAATATAGAGTCAGATCAAATACTGACAAGAAGACTAAAAAAAATTTCACATGGGCACAGCAGAAGTGTGATATTCCTAAATGATTGGAGGTACAATCCGTTTGTTTCTGATGCACTTGTTATCCAGGACTCTGGTGTTTGACTTCCATCAGATAGGTGTTAAGGACTTAATGTTTTAATAGCGCTAATTACCCATCTGAGCAACAACAATGAGCTTATTGCCAAAGACATGCAGAACCTCCTCCTCTTCCTGCAGCGGTGCCAGAACCCGGCATCAGATAGGAGGCAGATAGAGGCTGAACCAGCAGCTCGCCTCACTGCTAGCGCATCTAGCAAGCAACAGAACAAGCCTCACTGGGGAACAAAAGAGCGCCATCAGATTGGGCTATCACACAATTTGATTTAATTAACGAGCTACATCAAGAGCCAAAGACCCAGGAAGAAGAAGACGAGGAGAAAGAGGAGGGAGGTGGAGAAAAAAAAACTTGTTGTGGGATTGACTTGGCTGACGAATGACCTAATTGGTTACATTATCAACTCATTATCAAAGGCTAATTAGGGAGCTACAGAACAGACGCAATTATGGAGACGAAGCGGTAACCCTCAACTAACTAACTAACTCTACGTTCACCCCCACCAGCCACCCAGTCCTCCTCCCCCTCCATTTAGCCCCACACTAAAGTGTTTCATTTTAACAAAAGCTTCTCTTTTTGTTGGGAAAAGCCTTGGAGGGCCTCTATTGTTGGCAGGAAACAATGGGCCTGCCGGGGGAGCGCTGCTGGAGGGGGGGATCATGCTGAGCTTTCTAAAGGAGGTGAGGGCGTGCGTGGTATCTGGCTGTGTACGTGCATTTTACCCAGTCCACGGTGCGTTAGTGAGTTCTGTTGGGAAGTTAGAAAGAGCTGAGAGAAGGCAGGGGTCGCCCTCATTAACCCCTCCACCTCCACCCAATCAGCCAGCAGCAGGTTAAAGCAACAACACAACCTAATTAGAGCCACGGACAGACCGGGGTGAAACGTCAACGTCCTCTCCTCCCTGCTCTTCTCTCCATTTCACTCCTTTCACAAGACTTACCGGTTTGCTGCTCTCTTGGTCGCTGAGGCAAGAAAGTGTTTGAAAAAGCTCGTTGTGAAGAGAATGAACTTCATTACAGATCTGAGCAGATGAGGATTCATAGTTATCAACCATCATGACCTGTTCAGTAACTTCCAAACATAAGACTGAACTAGCAGTGGACATGTTCGAATCTGTTGGATGGTGGTTATTTTAACCCTCGTGTCGTCCTGCAGGTCAAAACTGACCTGTTGCAAAATTTGAAAATGTGGGAAAAAAATACATTTTCACAGTGAAACTTTTGATGTCCACATTTTCAACATTTTTGGAAATTTTTTGAACATTTTTTGTCGGGGAAAAAAAGAAATGTTCTTGAAGAAAATAGAAGTTTTACTGATATATATGGAATCACTTTAGATATTTTTAGGATTTTTTGGAAGATTTTTACTCGTTTTTTGAAAATATTTACAAGAATTTTCTTGCTAAATTTTAGGGATTTTTAAAAAATCTAACTTTTAAGCGAAACTTTTAAGGAATTATTGGAATTTTTTTCCTGAAGGTTTTGCAAATTTTCAGAAAATTGGGAAATTTTTTTGCTGAATTTTTGGATTTGTTTCAGACAGGGAAACGGTATTTTTTGGTGCCCATAAGTGAAGACAACAGGAGGGTTAAACATACGTAAGGCATGAATGAGTGAGTTGGAGTTTGTGTTTGATTTCTACTGTGAATGTAGATCAGTTCTAAATGTCATTTATTGGTTCTTTGAGTCATCAGTGCTGATGTTAGATCTGAAAAAGCCACATCTAATACATGCAGCCCATATAGAACTTTATGTTTTATTGACTGTAGTTGGTCCATTTCTTGGAGTCCACCCTTCAGATCATAAATATATACACATATCTGATGCCAGTTTTCATCTCCTGACTCCTCCACCTGGACAGAGCAGGACCTGGTTTCTTCTCCCTCACCTGTTTCTATTTTTTTTTCATTTATTATTTAGCTTTCCATCCACACCACGAACCCTCTCCTTTCTCCTCTCCTCTCCCTTATGCAAATAAATAAAACACTATTTTTTTTTAATAACCTGTGACTGATCAGTAAAGTATTTTGAGGCATTATGACCATAGATCTGTGAATTTTTATGTGTTCTTGTGTCATTTTTTCATCTATTTTGGGTTCCTTGCAGGTTTATACTTTCTAAATCTGACCAAATGTAAAGTCGGACGTCTATCTGAGTATGTGGGTGACAATATTCCAGAAAAACATAATTCACAACTTTTAAAAAAAATGTTCTAAAACCTGTTAGATGTGATTAAAAAGTCCCAACAAGAGCTCAGGAATCAGTCCAGGTATTTGTTGATGCTACACCTTTCCCCCTCCGTCAATGTGTATTCCCACCTTCACCTGCTGCAATACAGGAAAAAAATGCCAAATAAAATATACACACCTGGCTACACCTGAAAACATGTTCCTCTAAACCTGTACAGGGTTTATATTTATATACAAGCCTCCAGGAAATCTGTACGTTTGCCTTTAGGAGGAGTTTCCATAACTGCCGGTGGTCACCTGCTGTGTGTTTTGGAGACGTTTGTCTGTTTATTGTTTGTTTGTGTTCTATTTGTTGTTATACAGTGGAGACCAGTGGATTGAACTGTAGATTTGAATTTTAAAAGGACAAATCTATTTTTGCCCATCAGTCTAGACTCAATAAGCTAAACGGACAGAAATGTCTTTAGAAATCTTTGCAATAACATTAAAATCAGAAACTCATATCTGTTGTTTGGTGCAGCTGGCGTAGTCTGGACTGATTAGTAAAAACTGCAATTTTATCCTTTTAAAATTGCAAATAAAAGAATGAAGGTGTACTTTCTGAATTACCTCAAGATTAAAACATGTATTTGTACGTCTCCGTTTCAAACTTTTGGCCTGAACAGAGTCTTTCCTTGGTCATATTAGCTGCTTATCTGTGTTGACAGGATTGTACTTTAGTGAAAGGACTGACTTATTGGAGGATTTTACTGTAATATTATCAACCCTTTTATCACAACACTTAAACGTGACATTTTCCTTCTACTCACCATGAACAGATCTCTGTCTTCTAGATCTACAGCGAGGAGGAAGGCCTTCTCAAAGCGCTGGTGTCTGCAGAGACAGTGGAGATGATAATCAATCAAAACACATATGATAAGAATTAACCCTCCTGTTGTCTTCATTTATGGGCACCAGAAATACTGTTTCCTTGTCTGAAAAAAATCCAAAAATTCAGCAAAAAAATTACCCAAATTTCAGAAAATTTGCAAAACCTTCAGGAAGAAAATTCCAATAATTCCTTAAAAGTTTCCCTTGAAAGTTTTATTTTAAAAAAAATCCCCCAAATTTGGCAAGAAAATTCTTGTCAATATTTTCAAAAACTGAGTAAAAATCTTCCCAAAAAAGTCCTAAAAATATCTAAAGTTATTCCATATACACACATGGCCAAAATAGTTGGTACCCCCTCGGTTAATGAAAGAAAAACCCACAATGATCACAGAAATAACTTGAATCTGACAAAAGTAATAATAAATAAAAATTCTATGAAAATTAACCAATAAAAATCAGACATTGCTTTTGAACTGTGGTTTAACAGAATTATTTTTAAAAATAAACTCATGAAACAGGCCTGGACCAAAATGATGGAACCCTTAACTTCATATTTTGTTGCACAACCTTTTGAGGCAATCACTGCAATCAAACCATTTGTGTAACTGTCAGTGAGACTTCTGCTCCTCTCAGCAGGTATTCTGGTCCACTCCTCATCAGCAGACTGCTCCAGTTGTCTCAGGTTTGAAGGTTCCTTCTCCAGACGCCATGTTTCAGCTCCTTCCACAGATGTTCAATAGGATTTAGATCAGGGTTCATAGAGGCCACTTCAGAATAGTCCAATGTTTTCCTCTTAGCCATTCTTGGCTGTTTCTAGCTGTGTTTTGGCTCATTATCCTGTTGCAAGACCCATGACCTGCGACTGAGACCAAGCTTTCTGACACTGGGCAGCACATTTCTCTCTAGAATACCTTGATAGTCATGAGATTTCATTGTACCTGCACAGATTCCAGACACCCTGTACCAGATGCAGCAAAGCAGCCCCAGAACATACCAGAACCTCCTCCATGTTCCACAGTAGGGACACTGTTCTTTTCTTCATATGCTTCATTTCTGCATCTGTGAACATAGAGCTGATGTGCCAGAAAGTTCCAGCTTTGTCTCGTCTGTCCATAGGACATTCTCCCAGAAGCTTTGTGGCTTGTCAACATGCAGTTTGGTAAATTCCAGTCTGGCTTTTTTATGATTTGTTTTCAACAATGGTGTCCTCCTTGGTCGTCTCCCATGAAGTCCACTTTGGCTCAAACTACGACGGATGGTGTGATCTGACACTGATGTACCTTGACCTTGGAGTTCACCTTTAATGTCTTTAGAGGTTGTTCTGGGCTCTTTTGTTACCATTCCTATTATCTGTCTCTTCCATTTGTCATCAATTTTCCTCCTGTGGCCACGTCCAGGGAGGTTGGCTAGAGTCCCATGGATCTTACATTTCTGAATAATATGTGCAACTGTAGTCACAGGAACATCAAGCTGCTTGGAGATGGTCTTATAGCCTTTACCTTTAATATGCTAGTCTATAATTTTCTTTCTAATCTCCTGAGACAACTCTCTCCTTGGCTTCCTCTGGTCCATGTTTAGTGTGGTTCACACCATGTCACCAAACAGCACAGTGACTACTGTAACCCTATAAATAGGCCGACTGACTGATTACAAGATTGGAGACACCTGTGATGCTAATTAGAGGACACACCTTGATTGAACATGTCCCTGTGGTCACATTATTTTCAGTCTTTTCTAGGGGGACCATCATTTTTGTCCAGGCCTGTTTCATGATTTTATTTTTTAAAATAATTCTGTTGAACCACGGTTCAAAAGCAATGTCTGATTTTCATTGGTTAATTTTCATAGAATTTTAATTTATTATTACTTTTGTCAAATTCAAATTATTTCTGTGACCATTGTGGGTTTTTCTTTGATTAATTGAGGGGTGCCAACTATTTTGTCCACGTGTGTATATCAGCAAAACTTGTAATATTCTCTTTAAGAACATTTACATAAAAATCAACCGAAATTCGCTGGATTTTTTTTTTTTTAATGTTCTTAAGAAACAGTTTTAACATTTCTTTTTTTTTCCACCAAAAAATGTTTAAAAATTTCCATATGTTCAAACTTTAAAGTGGGTCAATTTTGACCCGAAGGACGACACGAGGGTTAAAAGTCAGCAGTACACATTTCCTCCATGCTTTGGTTTGCACACACACACCAAATACCTGCAGTCCACAGACGTGCACCCACACTTCTGCATACAACATTGTGAATAATTGAAGTGAGAACAGGGAGCTCTTTTCCTATTATGCAGAATTAAAGCTGGGAGAGAGCGCTGTATCTCCCAGTACAAAACACCTCAACTTTCCCCGTCTACAGCCAACATGAAACAAACAAACAGCAGCAGGGAGGAGGTGTGGGGGGCTTCCTTCATTTGATGTTGATGGAGAGAAAAGAATGCAGGTAGGTGATAAGAGAGGAGAGGAGGAGGGATGCCAACAACGCTCCAGCTCTGCTCCAGAGGAGGGAAGAGAGGGAGGAACAGGGAGGTAATTGCAGGATGGAGAGCAGCGAGCGGCGGTGTGTGGGAACAACAGGGTCTATTTCAGTCAAACAGCCGTTTCAAAAGGCTCTCATGGCAGAAGGAAAAGAGAAACAACAGTCTAAACAGGTGCATGTGTGGCGCTTCGCCTTCTGAATGACTCAAAGCTGCATCAGGAGCAGAGAGTGATGAAATTCTAAAGCTATTTCCTTTTTAGAATTTCTAAAATAGCAGCGTTAATTTGTTTCTTCAGCGGATGTCAGATTGTGAAAGAGGTTTTTGGACAGTGCCTCTTCTTCTGATTCTCCACCCTGAATGTTCTGCTGAGGCCGTAAATAGTCTGTAGATGTGTGCACGTGGAGGAACGTGACCACAGCAGCAGCTTTATCATTCATTCTGACTAACCTGCATCCTGATAGAGGAACCGGTCTGAACACTTTTACTACTTGGATCTTATTTAACTGAAGAAGTGCTGCTGTAAAGCTGACCTTAACCCCCAGAGGATGCACACAATCAAACCTGTCCCTCAGTGCAGCACATTAAGACCCCATCAGAGCACACAGTGGCTGGTGTTACCTGAGCAGGTGGTGAAAAAAGCGGCGGGCGTATTTGCTGATTGGCTCCCTGTACTCCAGTATCAGGGTATCAGAGAGAGGGGCAGAAGGAGCATAAAACACCCCCAGAGCTGCCTCTAGCTGGGCTACAGAGACACACACAGACAGATTAATAAACACAAACAGCATTCACAAGGTTTAGTAGACGCCAAGCATATTTACTGTCTTCATCTGCAAAGAAAATGCAGTTAGCATGCAAAAATCTGTTGCTTCTTTGCATATTAGTGAGCTTTATGTTATATATTTTGTTCTCTAGAAACAAACGGTTTAACCCTCGTGTCGTCCTGCGGTTTAAAGTTTGAAAATGTGGGAAAAAAAAATGTTCACAGCAAAACTTCTGATGTCCACATTTTCAACATTTTTGGGAAATCTTTGAACATTTTTTGGTGGAAAAAAAGAAATGTTAAAAATGTTTCTTAAGAACATTCAGAAAATTTTTTGTGAATGTTCTTAAAGAAAATATTAGAAGTTTTACTGATATATATGGAATCACTTTAGATATTTTTAGGATTTTTTTGGAAGATTTTTACTAATTTTCTGAAAATATTTACAAGAAATTTCTTGCTAAATTTGGGGGATTTTTTTAATTTTTTTAAAAATTAAGACTGTTAAGGAAAACTTTTAAGGAAAAATTGGAATTTTCTTCCTGAAGGTTTTGCAAATTTTTATAAATTTGGGTAATTTTTTTGCTGAACTTTTGGATTTTTTTCAGACAAGGAAACAACATTTTTTGGTGCCTGTAAATGAGGACAACAGGAGGGTTAATCCACAAAGCAAAATAAAAGCATAATAAAAGCCTAACTGCAACCAACAGGTTGGGTTAAAAAACTACCCTTAAAGTTGATTTGACTCATGAATTGTGAACAGCTAATGTTTTAATTAGGTTATATAATATGTTCCTGTAATAAACATGACAGTAAAGCCAGAACTGGGACCCACCCTCTCTCTCTGCGGTGAGCTCCAGCCTCAGCAGGTGGTTGGTGACGGAGCTCAGGCCTCGGAAGCTCTCCTCCCCCCTGGTGCTCCAGTCCATGGCCTCCAGGACGCCCAGAGCCTCCACGACCTGCCCACAGCGGAGCCTCTGCTGCAGCAGCTCCAGAGGGCCCATCAGGCCTCCAGAAAGAGCTCCTAAAGCACACAGCAAGAGTTCAGCATTAAATGAAACAACAAGACAGGTTAATAAATAATTGTTACACACAGTAATAATCTCTGTGGTTGGATAAAATGATCTAACGTTTACCGTTTATGAGATCTTTGTCAGCACAATTAATTCACTTAATTACTAAAAATAAGAGCTTTATCTACACGGTAAAAAATGAAAGTCACAGTTTTGAATTAGAATTTTTTGAACATTTTTTTTAATCAGTTTTGTTAAATCACAGACAATGCCCAGTAAAATCACAGATAAATATTAATTTATATGTCAATCGTAATAAACAGCCAAAACCAGTAAATAATGGAAACATGGAAACCTCGATAAATAGGAATTCATTATTTTACAACATTTGACCATAAAATTATACAATATTTCCTGGAGTAAATCATCTAAAATAGCATTATTTTACTGACATTTGCTATTATTCGAAACAAAAAAAAAAATCATTTCTGTCATTCCTTTTACATGTTTATTTTTGTGTTTTTTTTTAAAAGTGTAACATTAGATTTTTAAAATTATCTTTTAACCATTATCTTTCGATCATTGTTCTGAAAAAAACTGAACACAGCAGAAAAAGGAGAACTTTATCATGTCTGTCAACAAAACGAGGAACAAAAAGATGCTCTGAGATGCAAATTTAATCCATTTTCAAAACAAATCTTGCAGAAATATTTCAGGGTTTGTCCATCCAAGTCAGAACTGATCAGAATTATCTGTAAAGCTGTTTCTTTTAATACAATTTATACTATTTTGAAGTGTTTTACTGAACTTAATTTATTTTAAAACCTTTGTTGTACATGTTGTACAGAGGTAAAGGTGTGGATAACAGCAGTAATATGATTGTCCACCAAACCTCAAACCTGCGCCTGCAACACTTTTCTTCATGTATGTTAAAAAGGCTTTAATGCAGCAGACGCTTCACTGAGCAGAATAACCTGCAGCTCTGACTGAAGTTCAGAGTGTCAGTGGATCAGTTTAAACTCCGAGGCAGCACTAGATTACTTAGACTGGCATTGACTTGTCAATCAATTAGCCGGGAAGTTCAATCCTCGGTGTGTGCTTTGTGTGTCGCTATCTGAGTGTAAATGCAGAATAAATACAGCCTCTCCTCATCTCCATCTATTTACATACACTGGGAAACACTGAGCAGACTGTGTTTTCTTATCTCCAGGTAATTTGCCTAAATATTATTCAGTATATGTAGTTTAGTGTATTCTGTGATCTAACTGTGCCAGAGGTCATCTGAGCAGCTATCACTGATTATTCCTTCTGACCAGAGGTGACTGATGGTGCTTTTGTTTGTGTGTTCATGTGAGTAGACCAGGATGCTGAATAATGGAAGGTTTTGTGGCCTTCCTGGCAGCAGAGGTGTCTTGTTCTGGGAGTAAAAGGGCAAAGGAGCACGAGTGTTTGTGGCTGTACAGAGGGTACATACGGGAAGTGAAGGTGTTGGATGCCAGGGGTAATTATGGTCCATTGTGCCTTAATCACTAAGATGCACTGAACAGTAAATGCAGGAATCTCAGACGTTTTTTTTAGGAAGGGCTGATAGGTGGATATCTGCTAAACTCAAACTGCTGCTAGTCGGAAATGAGTTTAGACCAAAACTGATCTCTCTGAAGGTTTACTTTATTTTATATATATATATATATATATATATATAATATATATATATATATATATATATATATATATATATATATATATATATATATATATACATATACATATATATATATATATATATATATATATATATATATATATATATATATATACACATCAATCATTAAAATGCCTAGTTCTGAGGAATGTAGTGCAATATTTTTGGGTATGATGCTCTAAAAGTAAAAGAGAATATAATTATAGCAAATACTATGAGAATGAAGACCAGACCTAAAAGGTGCATAAAATACAGAATGATGAAGGTTCTAATAATGACTGATGCTTTGATGCTATGGTGTGTGAGCGTCTGTGGAGGACACACACACACACACACACACACACACACACACACACACACACACACACACACACACACACACACACACACACACACTGCTGGAAGATGGTAAAGTAAAATGTGTGTTGTTGGTGTGAAGACAGATCTCATGCTTTTTAGAAAATGACATGCGGAGTACTCAAAACATAACGGTGTAAACTTAAAGCAAAATAACTTTGAACATGTATTAGAATAATATGCATGAAATGTATCAAAGTTTATTTCTAAAGTCCTTTACAATAGCCCGAAGGGTGAATCAAACCTCTGTCTCTGACACAGTTCTGTTTATGAGTCGCACCCTCAACCAGTTGAGCTACCTGGGCTCCTTCTTTCACATTTTGGACCACAAACTAAACTATGACGTTTTAATGACATTTTGGATGACATACTAAACTGACCAACAGACATGACCGACTCTCACAGTATAATGACGAAGCACAGCTCAGTATCTCTGCGTTTTCTTGGGGTTAATCACTGCTAAGAACTACTCCTGGGTTTCTGTTGACAATAAATCCCGCTGCCTCTGAATGCTGATTTCTCCTGGTGACTTTTTTGAAGGTCTTTAACATTTGAACACAGTTAAGTCTTAGACTCCGGCCCTTAATTTGTCATTTAGATTCCACTTCATCAGAAACCTTGTTAACCAGCCTTCATGTGGAAGCTACCTGGACACATGCTACCACCTGAAGACTGCTGCAGAATAATCACACCCTCCCATGGTAACTCCTTAATGGCTGCGGCCTCCCCCAGCAGGACAATACACCCCATTACAGAGCAAAAATCTACTCAGGAGCGGCTCAAGGAACATGATAAAGAGCCCAAAAGTGTTGAGTTGGCCCCCACATTCCCCAGATCTCAATCCGATCAGGCGTCTCTGAGATGTGCTGCAACAAGCCCGACCCACGGAGCTAATCTCATGTCCAGTCCCTGATCAGGTAGGAGCTTCTCTGCCTGCAGGTGGTTTTAAAGTTGTGGCTCATGAGTGTATATTTATTCTTTAGTGACACGGCTGAGCCTGAGTGAAATGTGGACATCACTGGTGGCTCAGCACTGCACAGAGTAGCGATCATCCTTCAGCAGGCAGAGTCACCACCGACTCCTGGCTAATTAATGAAGTTGTCTGTATATCTGTGTGTGTGTGTGTAGAGAGGGTGGTGGTGGTACGAGCAATTAAAATGACAAGCTGGCAATTAGCAAACCCCCAAATCCCCTAAAGAGTGGCTAATGTGGCTAATACATCAGCAGAGTGGCTGCATGTTATGTTTTGGGTTCTGGATGTGTGTCACTGCGTAGGAGTCTCTGAGTTGGACGTCGATGCTAAGCTAACGCCGAGCAGAGACAATGGATCATTGAGGCGTCAAGGACAAGTCGGTCCTCTCCCACACCTGTCTACACCGACCTATTTGATCAGCTCAGCGTCAGACGCAAAACAGCAGCGAGCAGGACGGGATCAGAGAGAACAAACAGAACGAGGACACAGCGGGAATTACCACGGCAGAGAGGAAGATAATCAGGACTAAAACCAGCAATACATTATTATAAAATGCTAAATAAAAGAACATCTGTAGAAGGAGAAGGACTGTAAATTATGTTATATTTAGAGGCCTGGGAGTTGGTTTATTTGAATTATAGGGGATATAAGGGGGAGATTTAGAATGGAATAGAATGGAATAGAATAGAATGTGCTTTATTGTCATTATATGGTGTACAACGAGATTGGAGAGCTTCTCCTTTTCAGTGCAAACATAGCAGAAGGTGCAAAATAAAAATCTTAAAAAGTCCTAAAGGTAGTGCAAACCGTCTCTATTTACAAATATACAATATAAATGCCACAAACGGTAAATATCTTAAAAACTACATGAGAATTGTTAAGAAAAATAATATATTGCACTGTAAAAAAGTGTGTTGAACACTGGTATGATTGTATTGCACAGGGTGAGTGGATATGAGGTAGTATACATAATATAGAATGAATATTGAGGTAGTATAGAGCAACAGCAGCAGAGACAGGGATGTATATCTGCACATTTGGGAAAATTTGGGGCGTTTAACACTTAAATTCTTACATTTTGGTTAATTTTTATGCAACAAAATGTACCTTTTATGATGGAACTGTCTCTATTTATGTAAAAGAAAACTCAAAATTTAGGCACCAGGTGATAATTCAAAGTCTAACAGACTATAATCCAGAAAGGTTCAGACATTCTGTGTTACTACACATTTAAAACAATGATTCGCTGAATAATACTGTTTTAATGAAAAGCACCAGGATCTGAATGGTCACAGATCTGTTTAAAAACTAGGATAAAATGAGCATATATTCAGCCATTTCTTCCAGGAATTCTTCCATAATGTTGCTTTGGGTTGTATTCATGAAAACAGGAGAAAATAGTTGAGTAACAAATGAGGAAAGAAAGAAGTGGAATGAGAGGTACGAAGCGCCGCTCCTCTCTGAGCTCACCTGTCCAAAGGTACAGATAATGGATGACACTGGCATCCCATATCAAACGCTAGGGGGTTTCCAAGGCGACCATCTGAGCTGCTGTTCAGACAGACAATGCTAAACGTGTACCATGACTAGTCAGTTAAATGACCAATTATGCAGCAGATGGATTGATGTTACCTGAATGACGCCACGTTTGTTCATGTTTTAAAGCACCAGCTTTGGGTTCTCAGTATTTATTCTCCTCTAGCTGTAAACCCAGTTACATAACTATCCCTAAAACATCAGTAATATTTCACTGCACCCCAGCGCTGAAGAAAAAGGCTATTTTCCCTGCGAGTCGTGCAGCCGCCCCCCGGTCCGCCCTCCACAGCCGGCTCCGGTGCAGCTCCAACGTGTCCAGATGAGATAACTGGGTGCAGCAGGGGGGTGAGGGTGGGGAGAGCTGCCTCCTATGGAAAAGAGAAACCTGGAGCCTGGCCAAGCCTTTCTTCCTCACCGCCTCCTGACTCACTCCTTCTGTCATGTAGCGGGCCTTATGAACAAGTCAATACAGAGAAGGAGCAAACAAACAAACGACTTGGAGAGAGTGTGTGTGGTGTGTGTGTGTGTGTGTGTGTGCATAGAAGCACAGAAATAGAAGAATACACACAAGCGTGTGTGGGGGGAAGAATTATCATGGAGAAAAGACGTGCAGCGACTTTCTTCATCAAAACCTTGGCAGGCGATCAGAGGAAGGAAAGCTATTGTTGGAAGACACCCTCCCCTTTCACTGTGCACACAGGCAGCCCAACACACACACACACACACACACACACACACACACACACACACACACACACACACACACACACACACACACACACACACACACACACACACACCTTCCTCCCTCCATCCCCTCCCTCACTCCTGCTTTCAAACTTCAGCAGAGTCGCGTGCCGCTGTCACATCTTCTTTCCAAAGTCACAATTAAAGATGCTGAGTGTGTGCACGTGTGAGCGTGCACGACACTGAGGGTGAGGTGGCTGCTTGGGAAAAATTTTGATTGGCAAACTTTATCTGAGGGTCCCGAGGGACCGCGCAGCCACTGTAAACGATTTATCGGAAAAATGCATCCCAGAATGCACCTGGGGGGCTCGTGCCCCGGGGCGATTATTGAATGACCTCTGAGAGCGTGACTCCTGCTAACCTTCCTGCCCGTCAACAAATTAACTTCCCTCAGCAGTGAGGAGGTACCAGGACGACCCGTCAGTTCAGAGTCAAACCCAGAACACAGGGAGGAGGAGGAGGAGGAGGAGGAGGACCTGGACGTTATTCTCTACACACAAACATGGAAAGGTTGGCTTGGATTTGGGGGGACATGGTAAGCAGGTAAACTCTGAGCTTCAAACACTTCATTCCCTGCATTAGGTTCATTTCTATGCACCAATGTGTAGCTTCTATTGTGGAACTGTCTCTATTTATGTAAAGGAAAACTCAGGTGATAATTCAGAGCATCATGGAGAATAAATACTGCAGGAAGGTGCAGGCATTCTGCATTTATTCTCCTGTAGAACAACTTCTCATTTAACATCATCCCTCCAGAGTCAGCTCGTGTAGACATGATGCTGACCTCCTTTAGTCTGGAAAAGTAACTTCTCTAAATGTGGGAAGATCCTTCCCGACAAAACAAATCCATAGTAATGTTTAAACCTCTGCATTTATCATCACATTAACTGAACAGTACAGGTTACTAGTGAAGACAATATCTTAGAATAAGAAATAGAATGAAGCATATCAGAACAAACAGGATCAATATTTTAGAGTAATTCACCAGTTTTATACATAGTTTAAGTGTATTCCTAAATGAGCCCTTCCAAACAGAGATCAGTTGTATAATGTTGACATATGATGACAAATATTTGGATCCTGCTGATCAGAAGTGATGATTTCCTGTTTTTTTTCTGAATAATGTGGCTGTGAATTGAGTATCTTGGATTTAATCAGCTGGTTGGGCAAAGCTGAGGACATCATTTTGGCATTTTTAAACTTATTTTGGGATATTTCTTTTAAACTGAACATTAATAAAAGAAAAATAAAGTCTAATCAGTGAAGGATATAGTTGTTGGTTGCATGTCTGATTTCAATGTGAGGATTCTGTTGTAATGTTTCTTTATACTACCAGTGCAGTCATCTGTTTTTGCAGTGAAACTTACCTAGTCTGATTCTCAGGGCAGCCAGCGGTCCCCCGTGGAAGGCCAGCGTCAGCATATCTGCCCCGTCTGGGCCTCCGTCCAGACCGCTGCCCCACTGCAGCCCCTCCAGGCATCCAGAGCAGCGCAGGTGCTGAGCTAGCCTCAGCGTGGTAGATGAAGCCACCTCCTCGGCTAATAGCGCCACGCTAACAGGTGCCAAGCCCACATCAAAGCACATCAGCTCCTCCTGCCCCCCTCCCACCATCACAACAGCCCCAGCGGGGTGCCAGGCGAGGAGGGTGGGCGGCACGGGGCAGGAGGCCAGCAGAGAGACGCCCCGGCGCTGGTCATAAAGCACCAAGGAGGAGTCGCTCAAGCCCAGGAGGAGCGAGGTCTCTGAGGGGTGGCGGGAGCAGGAGATGGGGTGGGATGGGAGAGGGATGCGGGTGACAGACAGACGGTGCAGACGTCCTCGTGAACATTCGTATGTGCAGGAATCAGCCCAGGAACCTTCCCTGGATCCCGGAGGTCCTGCAGGTACTTCTACTGTCTGTACCTGGTAGGGCTGAAGAAGGCTGAAGCTGCAGTCCAGAGGGTTGGAGTCAGTCCTGACAGAGCTGAGGACCTGATGGAGTAAAGAAGAAAAGACTATTTAGTCCTCCTGATGCACACCAGGACCTGGTCCCACAAATCCACAAGACATGAAGAGTTTCTCTCACCAGGGGAGCAGAAGATTCAAATCGAGGATGTTTAGAGCGATGTGTTGAGCTTTGTAAAGCTCTTAAACAGCTTTTTTAGTTTCTACATTAATGTCAGACTAATCAAGACAATCAGGAATGGCAGTCAGTCCACCGTGGTTCAGACTAAAGATCTATAAAGTACTTCATATACAGTCATGGAAGATCATCCAACATCGCTCCACGGATGGCTGCTTGGTGTATCGGTGATCAACGTTTGTCTGGTTTTGTTAAGTGAATAATAAGCCCATTACTGGACAACATGAATGAATCTATTACGCTTTTTAACACATAAAGTTTAACAGATTTGCAACATTTGGTCCTTATTTGTCCTGCAACACTTTCTCTCTTTTCAAATATTTTCATCCTATTTTTTTTTATTCTGTACATGATCTGTACAGATTCTGGGTCTGATGGAACGTGGTGCAGATATTCATGGTCTGTAGAAGAAGAGAAACTTAATGATTTGTCTGATCTCTTTGATTAGTTTCTGTAGCACCCCCATGATGAGGACATGATGTGTTTTTCAGTAAAACCTCTCAACACCAACTGAATGATTGCCATGAACTACAGTAGAAATTGTAAACCTTAGCTGATCCTACTGGTCAGTTCAAGATTTCAGTTTATTCTATCCTTTGAAAAAATACTTAGAAAACAAACATTGTCTCCCTCAGCATTCCTTCATGTCTAATGTTCACATCTTAAAATACTAAAACATGTTGAGAAACTTTAAGGTTACTGTGAACTTCCTTTTGTGAAACTGGAACATTTCTTTCACTCTAAGTAGCAGCAGGTTTCTGGTTCATTCTTTCCCTCAAAAACAACAAAAAAACTTCCAAGTGAATGTCGTATGACAACCGATGAGACAGAAATTCATCCTGATTCTAAAATCTGCTGGAAATTGGGCTAAAAATCTGGATTGATTCATAAATGTTCTCTTTCTGGTTTTAGTTCTTCTATTTTGTAAATGTGTACATATTCCATATTTTTGTATATGGATAGTAACTACCAGTATTCTGTTTTTACTTTTTACTAATTAGTCTATTCTATTCTTTATTATATCCTATTATTGTATAAGTCTATTGCTGTTCTCTGGTCTATTTAAGATTACTGTTCTGAGCTACTGTGACAACAAAATTTCCCTTGTGGATGAATAAAGTCTGTCTAAGTCTAAGTTAAATTGGAGCTTTTATGAATGAAGTTCGGTTTGATGAAAATTATTGACTATTGACTGTTTTTCCCTAAAAAGTTTCCATTCATGAATAAAAATCTGCTGGAGGCGACCAAAGGGGAGCTAAAACTGTGGATTTATTCCGTGTCTGGGTTTAAATCTGAGCTTTTTCAAATGGAGTTTGGTTTGATGAAGGTTCATTTTAGGGATAGAACCAACAACTATTGCTACTGTTGGATAATCAATTAGTTTTTGATCAAAACATGGTGAAAAGTGTCCCTAAGCTTGGATGAAGTCCACTGACAGAGCTGGGTTTGTTCTGACTGTACTGTTGTCGCTTCTGTTGAATCTATCTTTGGTTATCTAGTGACTAAATCTGCATTTTGATACCGACGTGTTCAGAGAGTGGATTCAGTCACTAAACACTGCATAATCATCACTAACTGGACTTTTTAACGTGTTCTGCTTCTTCTACGTAGGAACTAACAGATGGAGACTTTTCCAGTACTGGTAATGAATGAACCAGTTTAGAATAAAAGAAGGACGAGGAATCAGACCGAGACAGAGACATTAGTCCTACCATGGCAGCAGCCCTGAAGCCCTGGAGATGGAAGAAATAGAGACTTCCACACTGCTCATAAACACCCGGCTGTCAATCAATTCAGCTAATGATAAGAGCTCCGTTTTAACTCAAGGTCAACAGCATGTTCTCCCTGAGCATGCCCCGGCTTGGCACCGGCGATAAACAGCCTCCTCTGTTTACCTGGAGCTCAATACCAGACACAGCAATGACAGGAAACATGCCTTTTCAGATCATATATGAAGAAATGCGGGGACTATTGGAGCGGTGGTCACATGTAGATGATTAGCTCCTCACCCACAGTGTTAGTGGATGTGGGAAGAAAGAAAAGGAGCAGCGACACTGAAGGAGATGGAACATGTCCCGGTGGTTCTGTCGATAAACACCCACAGGAACCCAGAACAGTAGGTGGATGACAGCAGCCCAACACTTCCTCAGCCACGAACGGAGCTTTTTAGGAGGGATTTCACCTCACCAAAGCCTCCATCAGAGCCCTGCATTGACCGTGGCAGCTTTGGCTAAATGAGCCCATTTCTTTTCGCCGTGTAGACAGAAAGAGGGATCGGCTGCTTGCCTGTCTTCCTTTCCTTTTGCAAAGCTGCTCGGCCCAGTTTTTTGGCAGGCATTGCCAAAAAGGGACTTAGAGTGAGGAAGGCAGTTTTTTGTTTTTTTTTGCCTGCCCATGGTCTACAGCAGGAGAGAAGCAGATGACTGTCCTCCTGAAAGCTTTTTTCCTCTCTAATCCCCCAGAGCTAGCTCCTGCTGCTCCCCGGGGGGTGCTGCTGCTGAGAATGTCTGTTTATTTGAGGCAAGAGGGGCTCGATTCATGTAAAAGGCGGCGTATCCTTGGGAGGGAGCAGTTCTACATTTCTGCAGGGACAAAGTGACACATGCATTAAAAACAGCGAGCAGACGAAGGTCCATCCCACAGAACGCTGCCACAGGAAGACCCAGTCCGATGCCACAGACCCCGACCCTCCCAACCAACACCTCATCCTCTCAGCTCTTCATCCCGTGCCCGGTTCGCTGCTGCCCGCTGTGCCAGCAGACGATCATGGAGGGGGATGAGGTGCCGCTGATTCAGCTCTGACAGGTGACCCTCCAAGAGAAGGAAGAGAGGGACGACGTCAGCTGAAGTTCAGAGGAAACAAGCAAATGCTGCTGGAGTGGTGCAGAGTTCTGACACAAGAACGATGTGAGATGATGGAGAATAAACTCACGTTCACTGATATATCATGCCTTAGTCTGACTACAGATGGATATTCAGCCAGGTTTACAGTAGAAATCAGATATATTTAACGACATTTGCTGAATGAATACGGTGGATTTCCCTGCTGACGGCTCAATACTTCAGATAATAGGCCTCAGACATCAGCGTATTGATCTATGTGTAAATACAGTTACACGGCTGATTTATAGCTTGGCTGACATTTTATTAATCTATAGGGTTGTCCTTAATCACATAATCACTATTTCATGAAGACAGATCCGCCCAGCAGTAAATATAAAGCGTTTGTCATTCATTACACTCCTTCTAGGACATTTTTAAGTTCAGTTCAACAACCTATAAAGAATGAATTTGTCTTTGTAACTTGGCTTTGTCATTTATTTTAGATATTTCCAATGAATACTGACTAGGTTAGGTCCAGTTACACTATTATAGCTTTACTACAGCGTCTACCATAAGATCATCTCAGTCTGTGCATCATTTTAGAAATACTTCAGGCTAAATTGCATAAACTAGCATTTGATTATTAACTCCTACTTATATTTTACTGTATTTTTTCTTTATTGTCTATTTATAAGGCGCTTTGCAATGGTACCTCTAAAAGGTGCTCCATAATTAAAGGACTTAATGATTAGGTTTAAGTCCAGACCTTTAATATTTAGCTTGTTTTTGGTCTTGAGAGGACATGAGTGCCTTGAGCTCAGTTTGATGCTTTGCTAAGATGTACTTCTACAATTCTATAATTCTATAATTTCATGTATCAGATGCTTTTATCCAAAGAGACGTACATCTGAGAGTAGAAACAACACCAGCAAGGATCTAGTGAGGAGAAAACTACCTGATAAGAGACACTTCCTTCCCTCATTTCCCTCTACATGCGTCCAATTTGGGTGCAATAGTTTAGAGACTTAATGCAGAAATCACCCAGAAAAACTGCATATTTTCTTATTGCCAGACATTTACAGCGTCAGCTTTTTGACTCTCGGTCATCTTTAGAGCCTCACTTTGCCACCTTTTTTTAAAAAATTCTGTGTGGAGGCAGGAAAAACCCCCTGAAGGCAACACAGCTGATTAGGAGATTAAAGCCGACTAGATGTGCAGGGTTTTAGGGTTTGAATCTTTTGGAGAAATAAAGTCTTAAACTGCAGACATTTGTGTTCCTGTAAACGGTTAAAATCTGACAAATGATGTTTGATGAGTTTCCCTGCAGCTGACTGAGATCTCTGCATGCTCAGACACCGGTATGATTTCTGCAGAGCAATAAGCAGTTTGACCACTAAATATATTTACAAACATTAACAAAAACATTTTAATTCTGAAGCTCTGTCTATTTGCTTTTGCAGGAAATAGTTGCTACAACTTGGAAGCTCAAACAGCAGTCGGTCTTTAAAGAACTGCAAGTTTCATTACAGTAAAATACCCCTAAAAACAGCGCTGTGTTTGTCTGAGAACTGTGAAGGTACAGTATTCCCTCGTTCTGACAGCATAAAATAAAATGAACGATGAATAAGGTCAAGTGAGGAAGAGAGAGTGAAAGGACATAGAAAAAGACAGACGGAAAGAAAAGGACGCAGACAGACAGAAATATGCACGGAGGATGATAAGGAAGAGAGGAAATGGAAAAGAATAAAGAGACGGAGAGCAGAAGGAAAAGAAAGTGGAGAGAAAGATCCAAAGAGAGGGAGACAGACGGACGTAGAGGAGAGAGAGACCTCTAGTAAGTAGCTTTCTCCTGGTTATTGGTTTCAGTGACTGGTCAAAACTATTCTTCGCCATTCTTCTCCTCTCTCTCATCGGCACCTTTTCTCCCCCTCCGTGGCGTGAAAGATAAAGCGGACGGGCCCAACTGTGTGGCTGGCCCTTGTTCACAGCAGTGGCCTTTTGAAGCCAATTTTCCAGCTCACGGAGCAGAGAAAGACGGGGAGAGACGGATAGAGAGAGACGGAGGGACTGGAGGACAGTGGAGGGGTGAGGAGGAGGTGAGGGGGTTTCTGGGAGGGACTGGGGAAGTTTTAGAGATGTGAATTAGGGTTAGAGTTGGAGTACTGATGTGAGAAAATGCAGCGGCACAGCGGGATTACAAACCGGAATCTTCCTCACACCTTCGCTGTCAGAACTGCTGCCACTAAACATAATAGCAGAGAGGAGGGAATATTATTCTGCTGTACAGAAGCAGTGTTTCTGTCTGATTCTCACAAAGCAGTGGAGCTCGGGGGTAATTCTGCACTTTGGATTCCACACATCCAGCCTTTCATGGCCCAAATTATTCTCCACTGCAGTTAAAACGTGCTTCCTACTTTATAGGCTTTCAGTCTCCATTCAAGAGGGCATATTTTTATGTTTTAGAAGCCAATTTTGCTGTTTTACACCATTAATGTAGCTTCAAAAAGTCTCCTAATCACAATGGAGAGCAGATTACAGATTATTTCATATATTCCTGTTCTATTCTAGAGTCAATAATAATTAAAAGACACAAACGCAGATCAAAAAGCTACAGACAAACTGTTTGGAGACAGATAACAGGATAGTCATACGGCTTCAAGAAAAAACAACAGAAAAAAGTAAGAGACGTAAGAAATAAACGTTCATCTGGTGCTTCCTTTTCATTAAGATTATTAAATGCCAGGAAGCGGTTTGTGTTTGTGTTTGTTTGCTGGGTGGGGGAAGCATTAAAAATGTTAACCGGCTGCATAAAACCAAGTGCATGTTTGCTTCTCCCCCCTTTGGCTCCACTTATCAGCGTGAGGAGGGGAATTAAGACCACATAGGGAAAGAAATCAGACTTTTTTAAATGCCGAGAGACTGGCTAGAAAATTGGCTTAGTGCGGCAGATAGCGAACTGAACAAAAGGAACATATATATGAGCTTGAAGTGATTGAAGTAGCTGGCGTCGCCCGATGGGTGCCCGGCGTTTGATTCCCGCTACGGCTCTTACATAAACTGCTCGCTTAATTTCACACCGCGCATCTGAAAAATGACAACAAACGCTTTCATTAGAGCGCGATGCCGCAGCCCCACGAAGACTTTAATGTTGCTGAAGCGAGGAGGGAGGAAGGAGGAGAAGGAGGTGAGGGGGGACGGAGAGAATAAACTAGGTGAAGGAGTGTGATAAACGTGGAGAGCGTTCCAAAAACAAGGAGCAGAAAAAGCAGCAAACAGCATCTGCTTTGATTATTTCAATATTCATGTCCCCCCCACCTCCAATCCCTCCCTCATTCTCTGCTGCTGAATCTGTTTCCCGAGCAGGCGATTGGAAACGCTCATCCTTCCTCCCTCCTGCAGACTTCTCCCCTCTGCTGTGGAGAGGATTTTGCATACCGAGCTGCGAGGACTGGAGTTAAGCTCGGTTCGGTAATTTGGGATCTTTCATCTGCTTCGGGCAGCGGGCCAAGCCTACATTGACACAGAATCGGGTCATGGGTAGGGTTTCGCCAGAGGCCGTGAGGATGTGAGAGGGGAAGCGTAGGCGTTCTCCTTCACGCTGAACCACGGCTTAGCTCTGCTGCTTATTTCATATGGTGATGCATGGAGGTGCAACAGAGGTACCACCCTAGAGGTGACTAACACACCGTCCCCAATCCCATCCATGACAACACATCAGCAGCTTTGTTGCTTTCACACTGTGTGTCTGCTGAGTGTGTGTGCTCAGGAGAGTGTAAAAAACAACACACAGCTGGAGAACAGGCATGTCTTACTGACTTTAAGGCTTCAAACTACACTTTATATAATTATACTGATTTAACTCAGCTGTCCTCACTAAATGTCCTCGTCAATAATGGAAAAAAAGCTAAATTATACATGTTCTATGCTAAAGATCATGCATGTCTATTAAATTCTGAGCTACTTAACCCTCATGTTGTCCTGTGGGTCAAAATTGAGTCGTTGTAAAGTTTGAAAATGTAGAAAAAAAAATATTTTCACAGTGAAACTTCTGATGTCCACATTTTCAACATTTTTGGGAAATCGTTAAACATTTTTTGGTGGAAAAAAAGAAATGTTAAAAATGTTTCTTAAGAACATTCACAAAAAAATCAACCAAAATCCAGCAAAATTTGCTGGATTTTGATTGATTTTTTTGTGAACATTCTTAAAGAAAATATTAGAAGTTTTACTGATATATATGGAATCACTTTAGATATTTATAGGATTTTTTGGAAGATTTTTACCATTTTTTGGAAAATATTTTCTTGCCAAATTTGGGTGATTTTTTAAAAATTAAACTTTTAACTGAAATTTTTCAGGAATTAATGGAATTTTCTTCCTGGGGGTTTTGCAAATTTTCAGAAATTTGGGGAATTTTTTGGCTGAATTTTTTTTTATTTTTTTTAGACAAGGAATCTATATTTTTTTGGTGCCCGTAAATTAGGACAACAGGAGGGTTAATGACACAGAAAGTGCATCAAGCAGGTGAATGTTAAACTCAAGAAAGGAGAAAATCACTTCCATGATCACAGCGGGCACCACTTAAACAGCATCATTTATAGAATATGTTCTACTGTTAACTGGATCAGAGATATATTCTTTAAAGTCCTACATTAGTCCACATCAATGTAAATTAAGGAAGAAGCTCTGCTCTCTGTTTGGAACGTGGTTTCTTGTCTTTTCTTTTATTATCCTGTTGATCACTTTCCAGATTATTAATTAGTTGTCAGAAAATGGTGAAAATCTGTGTTTCCCAGAGAAAAAAGAGTTTATTTTTTCTGCAGCCCAACAATATTCAGTTTCCTATTAGAGAGGAGGGCAAAGAACAGGAAATATTCAGTTTGAAGTGGCTGATGTCAGTTTTCATTATGAAACTCAAACTGATCAAGTAACTCTCTAATTAACTGATGCTTAATTTATTAGTGGACAGTTAATGAACTTAGTCAGTGTGTTTAAATGATATAAAAAGACAACAACTGAAGGTCCAGACACGTTAGCTCTAGTGAACTAGTGAACTAGTTTGTGTAGCTTCTCCTCCAGCAGCAGAACAAGCAGCTCTGGGCTTCAGATTCTGGGAGATCTCAGTGTTCCCAGGCCTGATGGGATACGTAGTCCCATCATGGGATCTCAGGTGGAAGTGCTAGAGCTAATTTCAGAAGTCTAGAAGGAACCTTAATCAGATGAAACAAGCATTCCAGTCTGAGCTCCTTCCGGACGCTCAGACACTTTGGGAAAAACTCATTTTTTCTGCTGGACTCTAAAACCTCAGTCCCTAGAAGTCACTCCATACGTGAGGAATCCATGTAGTCTGAAGGAAATTAACATTTTCCAAGTCAACAGATAGCATGTTGGACATTTTTTCTTGCCATTTGACAAACATATTTTTACCCAGCATCAGCTTGGATCTTTCCTCATCATTTTGGATCACTTCTTTGTCTTTGGGACAATTTTTGAATCATTTAGGACAAACTTCATGTCATTCTGGAAGAATTTTCTGTAATTATGGATCATTTTCAAGTCATTCTGGATGGGTCAATATATAATTGTGGGACATTTTGTACCATAGTTGACATTTTAGTGATATCCAGTCATTTTTTATTAATAAGTGATTATTTCCATAATAAATAATTATGTAATTTGTAAAGACATGATCATAATGAACATAAAAACATTAGCTTTTTTTTATTTTCAGTAAAAATGTATGCAGATATATCCCATGGACTTCAGAAGTCCCCCCGGTTACAGACTGACCCAGGTGTCTTTATACAATGAGATTCATTCATGTGTGACGTCTTGCATTTATTGGCTGAACCTGTGTTGAATTACTTGAGTCATTTTTAAGGAAGTGAATATTTATGCAATCATGTTTTGTTTTTTTTTTTACAATTTATATATTTCATTAATTGACATTACTTTGGAGAAATCTGTTTTCACTTTGATATAAAAGAGTCTTTTTTGGAAATTTGTTGCTTTGTTTTGTTTTTTTTGTTTTGTTTTTTTTTTTTAAAAAAAAGCCAAACTAAACTGTATATGATCCAATGTTGGAAAGCAAGAAAGCTTCCAATGGGGGTGAATATTTTCTTATATTCGCTGTATATTTATATATGAGGAGGTCCTCGATTTACGTCGTTTTGCCGTTACGTCGGAACTGGTTCAGTGGAACTAGTTGCTGAGTGGAGCAGATGAATACTGCATGTACAGTCGTCACGCGGCGCTATCAGACGGTTTTATTTCCATTTACCACCACATTGGATTATTCTACATTCACTAACTTCATTATGGATCCCAGAGTCAGTCAGACTGACAGTTCACATTCTGGCCGGTATTTTCCTACTGAGTTATGCTTCAGTGTGAGCTAATGACTGTTTATCGTTACTGTAGCTGTACTAATATGTAAACTGATTGATATAGTGATGCACAGAACGGCTTTGTTTACATTTTCACTGGAGTTCCAACTTAAGAAAAATCGACTTAGTCACACCGTAGGAACTGAACTCTGATGTAAGTGGAGGACCTCCTGTAATATTTCTGTGTTTGTGCACCTTGAGGCCTTCAGCCGGGGAGCAGCTGAGCAGGACCAGGTTGTTTCTCTGTGTATTCGAAGGAGTCCAGGGCCACAGCTCCTCATCGGGTTCCTCCAGGTTCCACCAGCAGAGCGCCACATCCTGGAGAAGGTTGAGACCAACACGTCTGTGGAGTCTCCGACCTCGTCCACCCACCTCCACGGACACCACCTGGACAGAAAAACACACAAAGAGGCCGATCACACGCTGAGAAAGAGCAGAACAGAGTCCAGTTAGAAGACATCTTCAGAAGGAGAAGTTAGCATCTTAGTGATTCATCAATGTGGATTCACCTCTGAACACCTGAGGGCTCCGACACTCCCTCGTCTGATTCTCTCCTGTCCTTCCCCAATTCCTGTTTTTGTTGATGTGTGAGCTTTGTTTTCTATCCTCCATTATTAATGTCTGTGCGTTCTGTTCTGTCGGGCTTGTTGTTTTAGTGATGTGCATATTTTTGGGAAGGTTCGCCACGCTCTACGGGCCACAACAAAGAGACGCACAGTAATGAGCTCTCGTGGCGCTCGGAGGGGTACACGCTCGCACGGACACACACATGCATGAGCACGTGCACGTATGTACACAGACACGTGTGTACATACATGTAGAGATATAAAAGTGTGTTTCATGGGCTCACACACCCCGTTAAACAAACAGCGCTCTGCTCAGAAGCACTTCTAAAGCAGGTGAAATTGCAGGTCTTAAACTGTGACCCTGCCTTTCATGTACACCACAGCTCATTCCCTGCACACACACACACACACACACACACACACACACACACGTTCATACAGGACGCCTTTCACACACTCTTTATCTCCAGTCACACTCACTAACACAATGAACCAGAGTGGATGGCGAACATGCACACATTACCGCACACACTCCCACATCCATGACCTCCAGAAGAGCAGCAGATAGAGCAGGACAGAGGTGAAGGAGGGAAAAGAGAGAAGAATAAAGGGCGATAATGAAGAAAAGGCTGATTGTTTGGGTTTGGAAAGACGAGGTGGTGGCTGCTTTTCTGCACCGCAGCTTCAGGGAATAAAGGAATAAAACATGGTTGGATTAATAAATGAATGAATGAATGAAGGAAAAAACAAAATGCACACAGAAGAAGGGAAAAAGAGGCAGAATAATTGGGATTTTTGTAATAGATCAATAAGAGGTTTGTAAGAAAATACAGAGGAAAGGAGCAGTCAGTTGTGACATCAAAATCCACCAAATAGGCGTCAGGAATACTGGGATGTCTGCACAAATTAATTAATAATAAAAAAGAAACGGTCTCAAAGTCCGGGAACATGCAGAAATTAGTGCATCGACAAGCCGCCCTGTATGAGTAGATTTGAGATGCAGCGGTCCATGTCTGCCCTCGTCAGCCCTCGGGGGGGAAATTTGCTTTGGACACAGAATAGGGCTGAAAATGATGGAGGAACATTTGATGATAACGGGAACAAAGAGTCGCCCCAAACAGCTGAACGGGAGATCACTGACAGATTAGAAATGGAAAAGAAGGAAAAAAATCAGAAATCACTGGGTTAATAACAGCCTCTATCTCTACTCCTGGATGCCCCCTCCATCCTACCCATCTCCCGCTCCTCTAGCTTCTTTTTTTTTCTGCTGGCGTTTGCTGGTCAGCAATAATCAAAAACCACTTTCTGTGGGCCGGATTAGTTTAGCCCCCCTCAACGCCCCCGACTCTCAGCTTAGCCCACTGGACCAGGGCGCTGCGTACGTGTGTGTGCATGTGTGTGTTTGTTGTGGGGGATGGGTCGTCGTGCGTGCACACATGCACACAGGCTGCAGGTTGCATGCATGCGCGTGCACGTGCATCGACAGGGCGTGCAGGGCGTACGCTGTGGAGTGGTGGCAGTGATGGGGGGACGTCTTATCAGGACTGGGCTTCTGCAGACAGACGCACGTCAGGAACTATTGCCTTCACGTGCACACACCCACACACACCTCAACAAAAGGGCCTGGCAGTAACGTGATAATGCCAGGGTTAGCGGTTAGCCAGCTAGCGAAGGAGGACACAGTGGAGGTTTGTTTTGGCCGAACATAATCAAACCTTTTACTGACACCTACGAACACACCTCCAGATCACTCAGCTCACAGGAGATGAATAGACAGGAAGCAGAAAATCACAGCGTTAATACGCAATCTGAGCATAAAGGCTGTAACACCAGGATGATTAGATTAAATTTACATGTGTTTAGATTCACAGATACAAGCAGGAGTTAAATAAACACTCACTAAACCTGAGTTCCTACCAGCAGTTCAACTTAATGTAATCTACTCACTGATATGTTTACAGAACCTGGAAATATTTACACTTTACGCACCTTATTTCCATTCATTTACTGAATATACACACATTCACATTAGTTTACAGACAACAGCACCTTTCGCATACTTTTTGCACCACTTGAAGTCATTATTTTTTCAGAAACGTTCAACATCCAGGAGTGGAATATCAGCTGAACTGTTTTTATAGTTCATAATACACCACATAATCATCCTACAAGAATAAACTATATCACTGTCTTCAGAGATACACTCGTACATGTTTTTTTCTACTAGATTTTCAGATTTTACATTTGTACATCTCCTATTGAACCTTTTAAACTGCTGACTGACAACATTGCTGCTGAATTTGTCTGTACGCTGCAATGACAATAAAATAATTCTCTTCTATTCTAGTAGTAGACCAGATGGACAGAGTTGTAGATAAATAGTTAGCAGCTGAACTAACCAGCAATATCCTCACAAATATCAAGCAGTCTTTTAGAGTTGCTCCAAAGATTTCAGGCAAAAAAAGAAAGCAGAAAAGTAGTCTTATCTCAGTCTTACCTCACTGTCATTCTGCTGTAAGAAGAAAAACTACACCAATCACAGTCGTCATTAGACACTGTCAGCAAAACTAAGGGAACAATGCAGCTGTGGTGGAACCACAAAATAGTGACAAGTGGAACTTGTGCATTTAGGGACATCAGCAATAATAATCCCTTAAAAAACTAGCAGGGCAACTTAATTCTCAGAAAATCCTGAGACTTTCAGTGTGACTGGTTGCTGCTCAGAGGCTGTTGTTGTTTTCTGTAGTGAAAAAGACACAGATAGCAGAAAGTCTAATTTATTACCCTGGTTAAGCAAATTTATGTCTGTTTTTTTTACACAGAACTTTGTTTACACTTACTTTTACGCAGTACTTCTTATACTTATAGCAGTTTTTATTTAGAAATTCTCAGATTTATATTAGTATATTTATTCTTTTACTGTCTGTTGTTGCTTGTTTCTGAGTACTGGAAGTCCACATCAAATTCCTTGTGTGTGAACTCAGTTGTCATTAAAGAGTTTTCTGAGTCTGATTCTGGGAATGCTGAAGTCTATCAGCAGTAGACACCTGCATGTATGTTGAAGTAACCCAGTTTATTTAGCAGCACGTATTCTGAGTCGACTTTCCTCTCCGTCTGTCAGGGAGAAGGTCAATAACTCAGCAGGACCCAGCAGCCTCCTCTACCTGCTAAACTCAAACACACAATAATATTTTCCTAGTTTTAGAAATTCCTGTATGGCACCCAGAGAAAGAGCATGACTGAACTGAACTGTGTGTCTTTGCTTTCCAGGTTTTACTTTATCAAGAAAAGTAGTGAATGAATGTGAAACTCCTCCAAGAAAACCGTTCTGGAAACGTGGCCCATCAGGCTGGATGAGGAGGAAGCAGGACGACATGTTAACACGTTCTGTTGCTTTCTTTAGGAGTCCTTCTTCTTTATATATCTCTCTCTCTCTCACACACACAAACACAGGTAAGTGCACACATTACTCATGCACACTCCATCAATGCGCTCTACTGTACCTTGATTTCAGAGGGTGAGAGTTTGTCTGTTCTCCTGCCAGTCTCCAGGGAGTCCTGGTTCTTTCTGTTCAGGTAGACTGCTGCCACCTGGCTCTGCTCCAGGAAGGACAGCAGAATCAGCCTATCGTTCAGCGCCGCTGGGAACGACAGCGCCACACGGTTAATGTCAGGATTCACAACGAAAAAAAACACACAAAAACAATCTATACGGTCAGCTGAACCTTTAGGTCCACTGTCTTCTAGCACAGCCATTTATTAACACCTAAACTGATGGCTGGTCTGAGGATTGAAAAAAGTATTAACGCTTTAACACCAACCGTCGTGAATTCACATCATCCCACTCTCATCCAGACTGCAGATAGTGTATCCATTCCCCCAATACTGGTTTGTGCAGATTCAATACGTACCTCGGAACCTTTTAGAGCGCTGGTTTCTGGTAGGACCTAATTATTATAGATCTGATATTATTATTATAAACCTGTTCTATGTGTAATAGATAAATTAACAATCTCCACTTATTTTAGCATCAGCTGGAAAGTAAAAACACAAAGAATTATTTTTTATTCAGGCATCAAGGGGTTAAAGGACAGTAATGATCCAGGTTTCCTGATGCATTTTATATTCCGAAAGCCTTAGTTGCATTAAATGGAGATCCAGGAAGTCCTCGGTTTATGACGTCCTTGACTTACGGCGTTTTGTCGTTACATCGGAACTGGTTCAGTGGAACTAGTTGACGAGCGGAACAGATGAATACTGTAAGAACAGTCGTGACGTGGCGAAATCAGACGGCTTTGTTTATTGGATTATTCTACATTCACTAACTTCATTATGGATCCCAGCATCAGTCAGACTTACAGTTTACATTTTCTCCGGTATTTTCCTACTGAGTTGTGTTTCAGTGTGAGCTAATGCCTGTATGTCATTACTGTAGTTGTACTAATATGTAAACTGATCCATATCGTGATGCACGGAATGGCTTTGTTTATATTTTCACCGGAGTTCTGACTTAGGAAAAATTAAAAATCGACTTCCGTCACCCTGTAGGAACAGAACTCTGATGTAAGAGGAGGACCTCCTGTATGACCCACAGAGGCCACAAACACACTCATTGACAGATTCTGGTCTCGTTGGGAGCATGTGAGGCTAATTTGGGACGCAGAAATGATTAGATTAACTTAGGATTTGCACCAATGAGCGACAACTTTAAAACCACCTGCCTAATGCTGTTCAGGTTCCCCACGGACTTTAATATGGACCTTCTGTGAACTCTGCCATTTATATCTACCTTGATATAAACAAGCTGAATCGAACTCACTGCCAGGCTGCACCTACTTTGTCCATTTGTATTTGTACTAGTATGTTACTAAGTTGTTTTTTGACTCTTTTTTCTTTCTTTTCATTTTATTTTTAGGCTTATATTACTTACTCTACATTTGTATATATATTTATCCCTATTTCTTTGTTTATGTTTCTTATCTCTAATTTCTTGTTTTTTACTCAGTTTCTTATGTCATTATTGCACTGCCTACTCTACGTGCCTTTTTTAATTGCCTCCTGGGAACAAATAAAGTTTTCTGAATCTGAATCTCATCCTACAGCAGAACCTGGATGATAGCAGTGGATCCTTTGGGTCATATCTGCGTTATTTTCATTTCTCTTTTACCACCATGTTCTACCTGTAAAAGCACTTTGTGAATGTTCTTCTGAAAGGTGCTTTACAGATAAAGTTATTATTATTATTATTATCGTTATTATTATATGAACTACAGAATAGGGCTTTCATAGATCAGGCTTGTTCTGGTGAATCCTGTGGATGTTTGATCTGATTGAAACCTGAGGAGTTTGGAGGTCGGGTCGATGCTTTTGGCTCTTTGTCGTGTTCCTCAAGCAGCTCCTGAGTAGTTTTTATAAAGTAGTGTTCACTGAGAGGAGCAGGTTTAGGCTGGCGGTACATGAACGCCAGGACCCAGCGTTTCTCAGCAGAAATGAACTGTAATGACCTGATGAATGTTATTCACTTTAATGTTGTGTCTGATGAGTGAATCTCCAAGAGGATGGCGTGAAGATTTCACCATTAGAGTAGTTTAATAGTAGCTTTTAAAACTTTTAAGGCATTGTAGGTTTCATCAGTGTAATCAGTTTTAATCCTGATTCCCAGGAACCTTCCTGGTGTTTTTGCACCTGTCACATTTTTACTCATCTTAATGGAAACAGCACAACATGCCACATTTATACCGACAGAAATAGTCATAATAAAAAACAAAAACAGAGATGACTTTCACTAAAATGTGAGAGACCCTGGAATCAACATGAACGACATTTACCCACATGTTTTTTCTAATAATGGGGCAAATGAGATGTTCTAGATCCTACAGATATTTAGATTCTCTGCGACTACAAAATCTGTACATCAGCTCTAAAAAGATGTTTCACCATCTGTGGGTCAAAATTGACCCGTTTTAAACTTTGAAAATGTGGGGGAAAAAAATATATTTTCACAGTGAAACTTCTGATGTCCACATTTTCAACATTTTTGGGAAATCTTTAAACATTTTTGGTGGAAAAAAAGAAATGTTAAAAATGTTTCTTAAGAACATTCAGAAAAAAATCAACCAAAATCCAGCGAATATTGCTGGATTTTGGTTGATTTTGGTTGATGGTCCTCTCAAAGAAAATACTAGAAGTTTTACTGATATATCTGGAATCACTTTAGATATTTTTAGGATTTTTTTGGGAAGATTTTTACTCATTTTCTGAAAATATTTACAAGAATTTTCTTGCCAAATTTGGGGGATTTTTTAAAATAAAACTTTTAAGGGAAACTTTTAAGAAATTATTGGAATTTTCTTCCAGAAGGTTTTGCAAATTTTCAGAAATTTGGGGAATTTTTTTTGTTGAATTTTTGATAAGATAAAGATAAGATTTTGTTAAGATATTCTGGAATTTAGAGGGCTGCTCTGGGGGTTCATCTGGGTTCTGTGGAGCGTCTTGAGACAATTTGACCTGTAATTGGTCCTATATTAATAAAATTGAATTGATATGGTTTACAGTCACCCAGATATTTTCATCTTCTCCAGTAAAACTCCCACATTTCTCCATGTGCTAACAGAACTGCACAAGGGTTTTCTAATCATCAATGAGCCTTTCAACACCATTAGCTAAACACAATGTAGCATTAGAACACAGGAGTGATGGTTGCTGGAAATGTTCCTCTGTACCCCTATGGAGATATTCCATTAAAAATCAGCTGTTTCCAGCTACAATAGTCATTTACCACATTAACAATGTCTACACTGGATTTATCATTCATTTAATGCTATCTGCATTGGGAAAAAAAGCTTTTCTTTCAAAAATAAGGACATTTCTAAGTGACTCGACATGTTTGAATGGTAGACAGCATCACTTATAGTGTAGTTATACTGTATTGATTCATTTTTCATTCTTCATTCTTCTATATACTGTATATATTATTGTTATTATAATTATTATCATTACTGTACATATGGTTAGTGCTACTTTGAAAGATGTTTGCTGCTGGAACACTTGAAATTTCTCCTGACGTGGGGAGTAAGAAAGAATTATCTTATCTTAGTGTAGATGCGGCAACTTCTAAAAGAAAACATGTTTGGAACTCATTCAGATGGTGAAACACCAACTCTATTTTAAATATCATCCTTATTCTTATTATTTGCAGTACATTTTTAAAGCTTCTGTATTGTAGAAGACCATTCTTGTGTCTACGTGTATATCAGCTGTGTATTTTACTACTTCTGTCTACAAGCTGATTAAACTCTGTTCGATGAAGATTCTTCCGGTTAGTCAGCCAGTGTTGCAGACTTGTTTCTGTAATTTACATGATGAGCTCTGAAAATGTTGTTCTACCCTCATTCTGCTGTTTGCATTAAATCCTGTAGATGTTCAATTAAACTTCTGTTGACAGATTTTCTTCTAAATGTTCTTTTCTATGCTACTCGTGCCTCATTACTGTTCATCATCACTCCTGCCTCACTGTCCTTCAGTTTTTTAATCAGGAAATGGTTTGTCATGCTGTCTTCACTCCTTCTTCTCTCACACTTCTTCTTTCTATCTCTTTCCTTTTCTTCTAGTTCATCTCTTCCTCTACCTCCCTGCATCCCTTCTTCTCCTCTCTCCTGTATTCTTTCTATCTTTCCCCTCCTGTCGGCGTACTGAAGGCTCTGAGGCCTTTTTTGTGGTAGAAGAACACACTTGATCCTGTTCAACTCTTCAGGAGCTGCATGGAAACGCTGATTAGCAATTAAGCCCCCGTCTCCTTCAAATTAATCTGTTTATGAAACCAATTAAATGGGAAGGAGTGTGTGTGCAGGGGGAGTTACATATGTCTGTCAGATATCCTGCTTTGAGTAGAACGAGTACGGCTGCACCCCGAGATTTAGAAATCTAACCGCCAATTAACCGTGGCGTGTGTGTATTTATATTTACACTTCAAATCATCCTGTTGTGTGAAAATTGTAAATTAATATGCAAATATTCATGAAGGAAGAGAGGAACTGCTCAGAAAATACGGGAAAAGCAGCATCTTAAATCAGGTCAGCGGAGTCAGTGGAGATAGATTATAAACATACGGCCATTAACGGAGCAACGTTTAATGCAATAGTAAGCGTCTTTGTGATAGATTACAGACAAATCAAGTTAAATGCAGTTTAGTATTGATCTCTATGGGTGTCTATAAACGGGATTAACATTAATCCCATTCATTCCCAAATGAAGGACGGGATGTGGCCCAATCTGGGACCAGGTGGCTGATTTGGAATTAAGGGCCAGACCTGCATGACCTGCCCAGAAAAACCCCCACAGACACAGACACACACACACACACACACACACACACACACACACACACACACACACACACACACAGAGCGTATACATGTACACATTCATATGTAGCCCCTCAGACACAAACACAGATAGCTGCATATACATTCATACATGCAAGCCTGCAACCACGTTTTATGCACATTTACACACCGACACAACTGCACAAACATCCACACATACACACACACACACACACACACACAGAAACATCCACACACACACCAGCAGAAAGCACAGCCACCACATGTTAAAGCACGGCCTCGCCACATACACACAGACAGAAACACACACAAACTCCCCTAAATCCATTTAATGCCATCTCCTCAGCAGCATGTTGACATAAGAGGCCAATGGGCTTAACCAAAGCACATTTAAACACGGTAAATGAAACCGGCTATGAAAAATCACTTAAGGATGCCTAATCGTGGAGCATATGCGCAGCTTGGCCAAAGGAAGCTGTAATACTTTGATGGTGTAAAATATCTGTAATCTGCTGCTCGGTGTGATGCAATCAGAGCTCATGGTCGGAACGCTGGCGTTCACCACGCAAACTTCAGGAGGACAGTAAGCCTGATTAGTCCCACTGTGGAGCAGAGAGCAGACCTGACTGCAGCCGCCTCGTGTGTCAAACATACAGAAAACAAACTCACGTTCAGCCCCATCCATGCAAATCACAAAAGGGATTTTCTCCTGCATTCAAACCCTGAAAACTTTATTTTTTGCTTTACAAAGTAGTCAAATCCTGTTCAGACAATGGAAATGAATTCTCTGTTGTGACACGGCGGCTCACGGTTTAATTTAGGATCCGACTGGAGCTGCAATGTTTCGCCAATTAACTGGTTGAGAAAAGAAAACGAATGAGCAACTATTTTGATAACTGAGTAAGCATAACAGGCAATTCTTCAAGTAAAAAAAAAAAAAAAGCCAAATAATTGCTGGTTTTAGCTTCTCACACACGAGGTTTTTAGAATTTAGGGGCTTCATGTTTGGTTCTGGGAACTAAATGATGAAATGATTCATTAAGAAAACAGAAAATGAGAATAACCTTCAGCTGCAGTCTAGTATTTGACTTTGACACTGCAGGGAGTGAATCTGCAAACAGTAATAAGTGAATTCTACCTGGCATATGTCACAACACACACACACTCCTGGGCTGTAAGTGTAAAGTGTTTGGGTAATTCGTGTGATTTGGTCCAGCTCTCTGCTCCTAATTGTCTCAGACTAATTTAACAGCAGATGTGAGGACCTCTAACCTACACCTCCCACCCCAGCACCCCCCCACAAACACACACAGCCCCCGGAACCCACCCTCTCACCACCATTACTCTAATAATTAGTGCCTCTGAGGCTTTGGATGGAGTGCAGCGGGAGGCGGGGTGTGTGTACCTGCGGTGTGTGTGTGTGAGCGTACAGTAAGTGTTTGTTGGTCCATACAGGAGGAAAAAAGTGTGTAATTACATATGTATGCATGTGTGTGTCCACTATGGGGGCTTTATCAGGTGTCTGGAGACCGCGGGCGGAAGTGGGGAGGGCGGTGTTATGAACAAATAATTGATACAGAAAGAAAGAAATAATTAGCAGATTTGGGCCGGTGTCCACGGCTCCTGTTCTCTCCTGCCAGGTCTGAGGGGGGCGGCGCTCCCTGGAGGAGCCGCGATGGAGCAAAAAACACTGATGGATGCTCTTAAGGGAAGGCCCCTGGACACACACCGCACAAAAGGATTTGGCCGCAATTAGCTAGCAGAGTCGCCAGCTCACCTGTGGCACCTGTTATGTATGTTGGAGACGGGAGGGAACAGTGTGTGATGCTAGACGGCTCTGTGGTTTTAAAACACAGAACATTTCAAGACAAACGTCTCTGTGTGTCGCTGTGGGCAGAGAAAAGTAGAAAATATAATGTTTATGTCTTTAAATCTGTTTAACCCTCGTGTCGTCCTGCATTTTTTGGTGGAAAAAAAGAAATGTTAAAATGTTTCTTCAGAACATTCACATAAAAATCAACCAAAAACCAGCGGATTTTGCTGAGTTTTGGTTAATTTTTACGTCAATTTTAAAAATTAGAAGTTTTACTGATATATATGGAATCACTTTAGATATTTTTAGGATTTTTTTGGAAGATACTCATTTTTTGAAAATAAGGAAACAATATTTTCTGGAGCCGTAAATGAGGACAACAGGAGGGTTAAAACAGCACAAACCTCCAGAATATTTTAGTCACGTTTAATGTCCTTCAGTGGATGTAAAAACCACGACAATACGGGAGAAAACATCTCAGTTGCAACGGCAGGAATTAAGGAATCAAATCCACTGTCAGAATGTCTTATAATATGCACTAAAAGCTAAAAAAGAATCTCTTCCAACTTGATTTTTGTGATTTCGAATCTGTGAGGTGCACTTTGTCAGAAGTTTTGGCAGCGATTTCTTTCAGTCCTCACTTTCTGACTCTCCTTTAAAGTTCTGTTTGAGAGTTAGGACTTTATTTAGAGCTCAGGTCAGAGTCATGTGTAAGGTTCTACATGTATGATGTTGAGGTCAGAGTAAGAATTTAGGGAATACAATACTATACTGTTCAAAACACTGGGCTCATCCAGACAATTCCATGTTTTCAATGAAAACTCCCAATTTTCTTTCATAAACAAGGACATTTCTAAGTGACCCCAGACTGTTGAGCGGTAGGGAATCTTCAACAAACACACTACCAAGAGTTATAAATCATATTTTTCACTGCAGTCAAAGATATTTTTGTCTGGATATGTTCAGATAAATGAGTCAACTAGCAAATTTTTTTAAGCAACCTCAACTTGAGTCTAGTTTTATATCAACTAATGCAGAAATTTGTGCTTAAAGTAGCCACAGTGTTGGACATTGTTTTGTTTTTCTATCATTCTGGAGAACTTTTCAGTCATTCTGGACGTTTTTCATCTCATTTCGAAGTGTTTTTGGGTCCAAGGTTTGTCATTTTGCCCAATTTTTGAGTTACTGTGGACATTTTTGCCACGTTTCCATGTAACTACCAAGACAGAGTTTGAAGTAAACTTTTGAAAAGTTGTAAAAAATGTCAAAAAAGATAATGGAAATCAGACTTGTTTCCATGAACCGCTTAGGAGCAAATACACAACGCTGTGTAGTTTCTACGGTAAAGACTACAAAGAAAAATAAGAAACAATTAACTCTTTGGGCCTTTAAGGAAAAATATGAATAAACTGCAATTTTAAAATTGGAAAGTGGTCTTTTTTCTATCACATCAGTTGGTATCAGCCCTGAAACCTCCAGAAACCTCCAGTCAGTCATGTAAATTAAATGTCAGCGTAATGACATGTTTCACCTTGATAAAACACACCTTCAAAGTGTTATCTGAATGTTAGGACTTGGTTCAGGGTTAGGTTTGGGCATGTAAAGGTCTGAATATTGAGCTCTGGGATGCGTTATGACAGCGTTTCGTAGCTAAATGAAGAACAGACGTGTAGAACTCACCGTCAGTCACGGTGCCGGCTGGTAGTCGACCCACTAACGTTCGATCTACACACACCTGCTGGAGCTGAGGTCCATCTAAGGTCAGGGTCACCAGAACACCTCCGCTCAGCATCACCTGCAGACAGAAGCATCAAAAAAATAGAATAGAGCTGACAGAGAAACTTTTTGGATAATGATGCATCGCTTAAGTGTTCTCTGTAAATTTATATTTCTAAAAAACAGAACCATCAAAGTGACACCATTTATCAGACCCAGAAACGATGAAAACAGAATGAATCTGTGGATTTTCAACTTTTTGAAGGTCCTTGAGCTACTTATGCTGATGTTATGATCCATACAGTGGAAAAACCAACTAAATACAGGCCTTAAATCATCAAAATCACTTTTTTTCTATATGTCCCATTTTAAAACTGTATTATTTTTATACATTTTAAATTATAAACACATATATGTCTATTAATTGATTCAACTGTTAACCAAAATTCATTGGAATTGAAAATAATTATTTATTGTGTCAAATATTGCTATTTCACAAGTGTGATTAATTGAGATTAATTACAAATCCTGTAATTAATTAGATTTATTTTTTTTAATCGTGTCCCACCACTATTTAAAAGTCTTTATTTGAGGCCTTAACCCTTGTGTTGACCTGCGGGTCAAAATTGACCTATTTTAAAGTTTAAAAATGTGGAAAAAAAATATTTCCACAGTGAAACTCCTAATGTCCACATTTTCAACATTTTTGGAAAATCTTTGAACATTGGGGGAAATAAAGAAATGTTAAAAATGTTTCTTGAGAACATTCACATAAAAATCAACCAAAATCCAGTGAATTTCACTGGATTTTGGTTGATTTTTATGTCAATGTTCTTAAAGAAAATATTAAAAGTTTTACTGATATATATGGAATCACTTTAGATATTTTTAGGATTTTTTGGAAGATTTTTACTCATTTTTTGAAAATATTTACAAGAATTTTCTTGCCAATTTTTTTATTTTTTTTTAAATAAAACTTTTAAGGGAAACTTTTAAGGAATTATTGGTATTTTCTTCCTGAAGGTTTTGCAAATTTTCAAAAATTTTGGGAATTTATTTGCTGATTTTTGGGATTTTTTCAGACAAGGAAACAATCTTTTTTGGTGCCTGTAAATGAGGACAACAGGAGGGTTAAAGTGTGAGTCTGGGTTGGGGTTAGGAGGAGGGTTAGGAGAAGGTTAGGAGGAGGTTAGGAGGGGGTTAGGAGGATCTAGGAGGAGGTTAGGAGGAGGATCTAGGAGGAGGTTTGGAGGAGGAGGTGTACCTGGCAGCAGCACTTGTTCCTCCATCTGGTCTGGATGCAGGTGTTGGTCTGCAGGAGGTCCTGGACGGACAAAGAGACGGTGAGAGGAGCAGCGGAGAAACTCACAAGAGCCCAGAACTGAGCTTAAACCAGTAAACATTAAACTAGTAAAATGAGGCCTGTAGAACCAGTAAAGTGTACTGGTAGAACACAGAAACAGACACTGGCGACCACAGGTGGTCACTGCAGGGAGAGAGTTAGAGGATGCAGGTAACGGCAGCTTTTGTGTGTGTGTGTGTGTGTGTGTGTGTGTGTGTGTGTGTGTGTGTGTGTGTGTGTGTGTGTGTGTGTGTGTGTGTGTGTGTGTGTGTGTGTGTGTGTGTAAGGTCGGTCATTCCTGCCACATTCCTAACCCAGCTGGGGTGATTGGATGGGAGGAGAGAGGGCCGGGTGGAGGTGAGCCGGGGTGTTTCTGGTTTCAGACAATGGTTACGGGTGAGAGGAGGGAGGTGGATGTGTGTGTGTGTGTGTCTGTGTGTGTGTGTGTGTGTGTGTGTGTGTGTGTGTGTGTGTGTGTGTGTCTGTGTGTGTGTGTGTGTGGTGTGTGTGTGTGTGTGTGTGTGTGTGTGTGTGTGTGTGTGTGTGTGTGTGTGTGTGTGTGTGTGTGTGTGTGTGTGCAGCAGCCACAGACAGGTTCCAGCAAACAAAGCTGGGTCTGTGCTGCCACCAGTACAGAGAGAGGGGGGAATGAGGGGGGAATGAGGAGGAGGAAGAGGAGGGATGAGGGGGAAGCCTGCAGCCCCCTGATCCCCTCAAATATCCCCCTCGATGACAGAGCCGGCCGAAAGAGAGGTGATGAGAGAGGAGATGGAGAGAGCAGAACAAACGGCAACGACAGGGAGAGTGAAGGGAGCAGGAGAAAGGGGAGAGAATGCCCCTATTTGTTAATCAATCGGCCGTTTCGGAAAGGGAAAACTCCAAAAATCCCCAGAGGGAGGAAGACGAGGGAGGCGGGGGGGGGGAGGCCGGGAGGGACGGAGGAGGCGGGTACCTCCAGCTCCTTCAACGAATCGCGGAGCTTTTCTGGTCGGCGGTTCCTGGGGGTCCACGAATAGCCTCGAGCTATGAGGAAAAACACAAGAAGAATCTGGAGATCATGTGACTTCACTTTTAAACACTCAGAGAAGAAATAGTTGTTTTTCTCTGAAAAGAAACGGCACTCATGGGAATTTAGAAGAATGTGGCACCAAAAACCGGAAAGGTTTGAACTCTATATCTGAGCTGACATCTGTGAATGAAAAGGGATAAGAGGAGGAAAGAGGTCAGGTGGAAAGAAGAGAAGTGATGATCTTTAATGTATTTAACCCTCCTGTTGTCCTGGCACCAAAAAATATTGTTTCCTTCTCTTAAAAAAATCCCAAAAATTCAGCAAAAAAATTCCCCAAATTTCTGAAAATTTGCAAAACCTTCAGGAAGAAAACTCCAATAATTCCTTAAAAAGTTCCCTTAAAAACATCCCCCAAATTTGGCAAGAAAATTCTTGTAAATATTTTCAAAAAATGAGTAAAAATCTTCCAAAAAATCCTACAAATATCTAAAGTGATTCCATATATATCAGTAAAACTTCTGATATTTTCTTTAAGAACATCTATTTTTTTCCACATTTTCAAACTTCAAAACAGGTCAATGTTGACTCGCAGGACGACATGAGGGTTAATGCAAGCCCACTGAAGAACCTTTATATCCAAACATTTATGGGTGAGTTTACTGAAATAATCAAAATTCAACATATTTCCAGTGATATCTTAACTGTACAAGCATAAATGTAGAAATTCAGGTGAGCCGTTTGACTTGTTTCCGTTTTTATTCACGAAAATATTCTACTGAAAACAAAAATGTGCCTTTAAACCCACAAACCTGATCCTTGAGGAGAAGCAAACATTAAATCATGAGAACTTTCTCCCAGCTAGCAGCACATATCTGAACACGTACCATACTTCATTTTAATTCTCTCCTCCTCCTCCATCTCTAGTGGTTAAACACAGGGAAGGAAACATATGGAAAAAAAGCAGCTAATTGAATTTGTGCATGTGCTGCTGCCCACGCTTATACATGAAGCTGGGTGGGAGGAAATAAAAGGGAGGACGCTCCTCTATCTGTTTATTTTACAGTCTCCTCTTTAATGTTTGCAGAAAGGAAGCATTAAGGAGTGGGTTCTCCATTAGGACTGAGTGGGAAGAGGAGGTAAACAGATGCATGTAAATGAGGAGTGGAGGAGATGGAGGGGATGAGTGCTGCTCTCCTGATAAGGCTGTTTGTATTCCACTACTGCTGAATAGCAGAGAGAGAACAGAGGAAGTAGGACGGTGATTGTAGAAGATGGTCATCAGCTGGTTGGAGTTGGACCAACAGGAGGAAAAGAGTCTCCATTCCTGCTGGAAACTCACCTTCAGAGAAGTGGAGCTTCTCCTGGTAGTAGTGATGCTCCAGAGGAAGAGCTGGAAGACACACAAAGGGTTATATAGGTTAAATAACGTACAGGACACGTGTTCTATCTGGACGATGGAAAGAACTAGGAGCAGGAAACTAAGCTGGAGCCCAAAAATCCTCTAAGAGGCCGTGTTGGCAGAGAGCAGCCCGTAACCGAGCCTCATGGCCTGGACGCCCCGAGCAGGAAAGTGGCCAGTCTGGTGGCCGGCCTCTCTGGCAGGAGGAACTCCTCCAGGATTAGTAGTATTAATCAGATAAGGGGGTGACGGGCCAGACGGGCCCAGACATGGGCACCTGCTCCGGGGCTGGCGGGGTTCTGGCTGCTGGGGGCCCCCGGAGCCGCTCCACTGAGCCTGGGTCGCCCTCTAGTGGGGACGGGTGGAAAGAAAAGCCGAGCTTTCAGAGCAGTAAACACACCACAAACACACATATGATGCCCAGATGCTGCTGTAGCATGTTAAGAAAGATAATGCAAATATAAAAAAAGGACCGATAATCACACAAACACAGAGCAGTCTTCTTTATATCTCAGTAACAGGAACCAGGTCCTGCAGGAACTCGTGGTAGAACGATTCGTGAGCATTTTGAAAAAGGTGATATTCTGTATTTTGATGCACCGTTCAGAAGTGTCACTTAACCCTCCTGCACCAAAAAATATTGTTTCCTTGTCTGAAAAAAATCCCAAAATTCAGCAAAAAAATTCCCAAAATTTCAGAAAATTTTCAAAACCTTCAGGAAGAAAATTCCACTAATTCCTTAAAAGTTTCCCTTAAAAGTTTAATTTTTTAAAAAAATAAAAAATTGGCTAGAAAATTCAAAAATGGAGTAAAAATCTTCCAAAAAAATCCTAAAACTATCCAAAATTATTACATATATATCAGTAAAACTTCTAATGTTTTCTTTAAGAACATTTAGAAAAAATTCTGAACATTTTTTTCCCACCAAAAACAATTCCCAAAAACGGAAGTTTTCACTGAAATTTTTTTTTTTTCTCCACATTTTCAAACTTCAAAACGGGTCAGTTTGACCCACAGGACGACACGAGGGTTAAATTTGATCAAACCACATGCTCTATTTCTGAGGAAGCAGATCAGCTTGAGGAGCTAAAGATGCCTAAAGTGGTTTAATCTGGATATTTAAGACAAAAACTCTGAAGCCATGTTTGGAAGTGCTATAGGAGCCATATGGACATTTTGCATGACAGGAAACAAAATAATAAGGTATTATATTAAATTGTATTCTGGTTGAGCACACACTTTTTGTTTTCTCCGTTGGAGCTGAACGCCTCAGAATCCATGACAAATAGAAAACAAATTTAATGTAATCCAGTGAAATCAAACCCTGACCCGCCGTGTGAAAATGTTGTGATATTTCTGGAGTGATTCTGCTCCATCTCCCCCTTCCTCCTCCTCCTCCTCCTCCTCCTCTCCTCCCTCCACTCTGATATCAAGACACACTTTAGTAATCCTCCAAATGAAAGGATTTGGAGCAAGAGCATCGTCTCTCCACTGAAGATTGGAATGAAAGAGAAGGCAGCTTCTCAGATGAGAGAGAAGGGAGAGAAGCCCGTGATGAGAGAGGAGAGACTTAATAGTACACAAAATATACATGGTGGGAGAGAAAATGAAGAAAAAAGAAGAGGAAATCCATGAAAGAGGCAGAAACATACAGAAGAAAGGGAAAGACATGAAGATGGAGACTGAAAACCACAGAGAAGTGGTCAGATAACGATATTATCGGTTAGAAAAGATTCTCTCAAACATACAAAACAACTTAAAGCTGCTCCATCAATGTTCTAAGTTAATAATGGATCAAAAAATGAAGTTGATCAGAGTGAATTATCTCCCAGCTCTGGTCCCCAGATTCTCTCATCGTCTCCGGCACCAGAACTAGTGGAGCATTTAGTGAAACTCAGACATATTTCCCTCAGGACTTACTGGAGACCGAATGTAGCTCTAAGGAGTCGATGCTGGACCTGAACCCTCCTCATGAATGCTGATGTTGTTCTATAGCTTAGAAATGAATTAAAAAAGCAAATATGTGTTCATATATGTGTAATATTATCGTTACAGGGTGATAAAATGCTCACGTTATGTTTGGTTGGTTTGTAGTAGCCGCACAAAAAACTCACACAGCTTGAACTAAAGTTGACTAAAAGAAAAATCCAGCAATATATGTAGAATCTGTTGTGATGGATGAAGAACTGATGTGTCCCAAAGAATTTTAAACTCTCTGTTTTATAAATACGTAAAAAATGCAAGACGGCCTGTTAGCACAAAAAAAGCTTAAGTAAGTGTGATACACATGAAAGTTCACAAATATTAGTTAAATATTAGTCATATGTTGTGTTTTTAATGCTGAACAGGACGGATGCACAACATCTGGTTTCAGGATTTACATCGTGATAAATTCAACAACTGAAATGTAAAGTAACTCAAACATTCTGCTACACTTTGTTTTTGCTGCTTCATACAGAAAGAAAACTTCTCATTTTCCAATACGTGTCTAAAACTACACAAGAAGTTTGTCTCATAATACATCAGTTACTCTGATTTAACCTCCTAGGACCTGAAGTCCACATAATTTAAAATAAAAAAAGAGCATATTGTTAATAATAATAATACAAATATTAATTATAATAACAATATTAAAATTAATTTGTCTGATGTTTTATGATGCTCCTCTGTTTTAATGTTTGCTGATTTTATATGTAATTACGTAAAGTGTCTCTGAGCATTTCGAAAAGTGCTATACAAATAAAATGTATAATTCTTATTCTTATTTTTATTATTATTATTAGTAGTAGTAGTAGTAGTATTAATAATAATAATAATAATAATAATAATAATAATAATAATAATAATAATAATAATAATAATAATAATAATAATAATACTGAAATGGAAGATTTGGTTGTAAAAAGAAACGCAGTGTCAGTTGAACGGCAATATTTCAGTTCCAAAGACGATGCTGTTGACTAAAAATTAGTACTCCGTCATTGACATACTGCATCTGCTGCTATCATACCAGGTAACTATTTAAATCAGCACAAAAACACTACAAGGACAGTTATTCATGTCATCTGGAGAAAATTCCTGTGGCAGAAAAGCAAATTATCGCAATTTAAGTTTTCCCCCAATATTGTGCAGCCCTACTGAACAGTCTGGAGCAGTAAAGTACTCATTAAATAGTTCTGACAGCTGTAAAACGCTGCTTTAATCTGAGTCTAAATGTGGAGCGTTGATTCTCACAGGGTCAGATTCTCAAAGTTTGTCAAACAGATGAAGACACTAAGTTTAACCAACTCAGGCCATAAAACGTCAGTTTGAAAAATGCTTCAAAGACACTTCCCTTCATTCTAAACACAGAAATAAGGAGTGAGGATAATAATAATAACTTTATAAGGAAGGCGTCCTGAGGCTGCTGGACGCTGGGGAGTGATCTGAGGTCCTCCTGATGTAAGGGAAGCCTGAGGCAACATGAGGCTGGACTGCGTGGGGCCTCCTGCTATGTGATCCAGGAGAAAGTCAACAGTTTAGTTTCCCTATCGCTGTGTGGAGGACCCCGGGTCAACAGGAACACAGGCAGCAGCACAGATAGAAGCACGGAGGCCTAATAACCCACTGCATGTGTGCTACGTGCATGTGTGTAGAAGGTTTTAGGGTGTAAATCCGACATACTAATAGCCTCTGTGTGGTTAACGGGTGGAAGACGGCAGCAGAAAGCCCTTCTTCATATATAAGGAAATCACATTCAGTCAGAAAACAAGACAAATGCAACTTATCTTAAACACAAACAGACATCCAATATAAACACTATTTACCTGGCTCTCCTTTATCGTAGTACTGATAGGTGCCAATATCTGTATCTGTGGGGCAGGAGAGGCAGAAAGAGGGAGAGAGATGAACATCTAGCTGTCAGGGAAAAGCACAAGACAGATCAGCAATTTCGCACCGTGGGATAAACAATCACTATCAGCCAGTGGCCTGCCCCGTCTGCCAGCTCCACAGCTCAGATAAGACCCTGGGAGGGAGGGCTGGGGGGTCCGAGCAGATGGAGGGGTATTAATAAAGACAGGAGAGAGGAACCCAGCCCACCTGAGGGACTAGCTCTGATCCACACACATATAACAACATATAGACATTTAAATGGAGATGCATGGAGTCAGCGGACGGCTACACAAAACATACGACACACACACACACAGCATGCAACAAGCACACACAGATATACACACACACACACACACACACACACACATAAACTGCTGAGCTGAGACTCTTTTTGTGAGTGTTATTCCTGCAGGCCCAGAACCAGAAGCAGCCAGTCGGATTCTCCCAACACATCGTTTCTTTATCGCTGCTGCTGCCTCTGCTGCTGCTCCTGAGGCCAGGTCACACTAATACAACAGGAGAGCTGATGGCAGACAGACACACACACACACACACAAACTCACACCACATACACTACAGGAGGATACGGATGCACTCTCTGCTGCACAAACTACTTGTGTTTGTTCATCAGTATTTTCAGTAAGTAACAAATATCTAACTCATTCTGTAATTGTAAACCCATAAATAATGGTGTGGAGTCGCTTTTTCTTTTCTAGTACAAACAGTGAAACTAGGGATGTCTGATATTGGCAAAAAATGTAATATTGTTATTGTTGCTTTTGCCTATCATGAAAACCGATAAAATAAAGCCTGGATTCTGCCAGCATTTACCGACTCAAAGAGGGAGGGAGAGTGTGAACTTCCAGCGAATTTCGCTGGATTTTGGTTGATTTTTATCTGAATTTTCTTAAGAAATATTAGAAGTTTTACTGATATATATGGAATCACTTTAGATATTTTTAGGATTTTTTTGGAAGATTTTTATTCATTTTTTGAAAATATTTACAAGAATTTTCTTGCCAAATTTGGGGGATGTTTTTAAGGGAACTTTTTAAGGAATTATTGGAGTTTTCTTCCTGAAGGTTTTGCAAATTTTCAGAAATTTGGGGAATTTTTTGCTGAATTTTTGGATTTTTTTCAGACAAGGAAACAACATTTTTTGGTGCCTGTAAATGAGGACAACAGGAGGGTTAATGAATAAACTCTCTGTTCAGCTCAGGTCTCCTGGTGAGCAGCGATACGAATGTGATTACATAGGCAACACTTCACAGCGTCATTCTGCAGATGCTGCTTTTATGAATCTATATTTTTGTTTGTGAGGCGGACGTATGTGATGTAAGGAAGGCGGTGATAGCAAGCGTCACACCTCAGCGACCAGGTCTCTTCCCTCAGATGGATCCATACACGCTGGTTTGAGATAGCAGAAGACACACACAGCAGGACCAAACAAACAAATAAGGATATGTCACCCAGGATATACACCCTCTCTACCTTTCTGTACACACACACACACACACACAAACGTATATAAACACACACACAGCCTCCCAGAGACACTATCTTCGTCTAAAGCTCAGCAGACTGTGAAAGACAAGACAGAATGGAAGGGAGGAGAAAACAAGAAAATGGAGAAACAGAGCATTTCTGTCTGACAGAGGAGATGGACTGATAGGTGGTGAGCAGGAAGACACACAGAAAGTAGCAGGAAAGTCAAACTTAGACCACAGTTGATCCAAAGAAGAAGTTCTAGTTAATGTTAATGTTAGTTAATGTCTCTCAGTGCAAACAGAATAGAGCTTCAACTGGTGGGGGTTTAGTTCACTAATCATTCAGCTGGAGGAACTGGTTAGCTGTTTGGTATCAAAACGCCAAAAAACGTCAATCAAAAAGCCCAAAATGACATCCTCCGTCTAGTCTGGACAACAAAACAACAAAGATATCCAGTTAACTTAAAAATAGGATGGGGTAAGTGTGTTGGAACAGGCGTGAGATCGCGAGATGCTGTGAGATCGCGAGATTCAGTGAGAGTGACGAAAATTCAACATGGCGGCTCCCAGCTGCTAGATGAGAAGTAAACAAATCGCCGTTGTCTCGACGTATTTATATTTTAAAAAACCAACAACAACCTAACTAAATAGCCTGCTCAAGATCGGACACATTAGTGCTCACAGTGGAGGACCTTGAGAACTTTATTGACGACTACTTCGTCCGGTGCACCATTGAAGACGCCAACTCCGCCAACCCGAACAGGAGGAAGAAGGCAGACTCCTCGACAGACACACAAGACTTGGAGATCACGGATATCCAGGTAAGTGTTCTCGAGTCTATTAATAAGAAGCTCGATATCCTTAGTTTGCTTCACCAGGAGATAAAAGACCTGAAAGCAAGCCTGGAGTTCACCCACCAGCAGATAGAGGATCTGCAGAGGGACAACACCGAACTCCGGTCCACGCTGACAGCGGTCACTTCAGAGGTGAATACACTTAAAAAAGAAAACAAAACCCTGAGGGAGACCGTCCTGGACATCCAGTCGAGGAGCATGCGGGACAACCTGATCTTTTCTGGTATCCCTGAGTCCACACCGGATAACCCAGAGACCCTTGTTAAAAACTTCATGGTGTCGGCGCTTAAAATCCCTGCGGAAACGGTTAAAAACATCACTTTCCACCGCGTCCACCGGCTCGGACCCCGAGGAGGTAACCGACACCGACCTATCATTGCAAAGTTCGAGCACTTCCAGCAGAAAGTGCTCGTAAGAAGCAAAGGACGGGAGCTGAAAGGCACGTCGTTCGGATGAACGACCAGTTTCCCAGGGAAATCAATGAGAGGCGCAAAGTACTATACCCCATCATGAAAGAACACAGACAGAAAGGTAAACGGACTGCACTGGTTGTGGACAAACTATACATAGATGGGCAGCTATTTCAGAAACCCTCCATCACCCCCTGGCTCTTCTAAAAAAAAAAAAAAAAAACTGGCTTAAACACTTAATATATCACTTAGTAATTTATGTTAGAAAATGTAATAAAAAAAAATCTCACAGGTGTAAATGTCTCACTCTCCTAATCTACACTCCCCACTGGAGAACCCCCTCCTCCTTTTCTCTCTACCCCTCTCTATATGTCTGCCTTTACCCCTCTCACCCTCTCACCCTCCACACTCTCACTCACACTCTATGTACCCCCCATGTTTATTGTGCTTGTATGTTTTATAATGTGTTTGTTGATAGTTTTTCAGGCAATGACGTGCTATTATATAATGTATATATAGATCCTGACCTGCTGTATGCATCTCTCTCCAACACTCAGCTCACAGACAGCAACAGACAGCTCACAAGGACACACAGATGTTATATTATATTGCTACATACTCAGTGACAGAACATCTTCTCTCTCTATGTTCAAGTTTAATATTGTAGCCTGGAATGTTCATGGCATACGCTCACAAACAAAAAGAGTTAAAATCATGGACTATGTCTCTAAATTAAAGCAGATATTTTGCTCCTCCAAGAAATGCATTTAATACAATCGGAAGAAAAATCTTGATCAGACTCGAATTATAGTATCATCTTTTCATCTTGTTATAACAGCAGACAAAGAGGGGTCTCCATTCTAGTCCATAAGAGAGTACCATTCACTTTAAACAGTACAGTAACGGACTCAGAGGGCAGATATATTATTATCCAGGCAACAATCTTTAATAAATTATATTCTATTGTAAACCTCTATGCTCCGAATAATGACGATCCAGCCTTCTTTCACACTGTTTTCTCTCACTTAGCAGACTTATCTGCTAACTCAACAACTATTATCGGTGGTGACTTCAACATAGTTTTAAACCCTTCAGTAGATCGTTCTAATAGTCCAATACATGTAAAACAGTCACAATCAGTTAAAGTCATACATGATTATATGAAAGATTTTGGACTAGATGACGCCTGGAGACTCAAAAACCCAACAAAGAGGGACTTCATGTTTTTCTCCGGTGCACCAAACATTTTCAAAAATTAACTTTTTCCTCTCAAATAACTCTATCGCACATAAAGTTACCACTAAAATCCACCCAATTGTTATCAGCGACCACACACCAATATCTCTCTGCCTGTAAACAGATTCCATCCCTAAACCTCCTCAGACTTGGCGCCTCAACATCGCTCTACTCAAAGACCCAGAATTTGATCGAGTAATAAGGAGTGAGTGGGCAGACTTTCTGAAAAACAATGAATCTAATGATTATCTCCATCTTTACTTTGGGAAACTGGAAAGGCCGTAATCAGAGGTAAAATAATATCGTACTCCTCATACAAGAAAAAAAAAGATCTACTAACAGAGAAAGAAATTGAAGAAAAAAATGAAACAACTTACAGAGAATTATGCAATAAATCCAAGTGATCAATTATGGTCCGAACTACAAAATGCAAAACTAAACCTCGATAATATCCTATCCAAGAAAACAGAGTTTTTATTACAACAACTAAGATATATTGATTTTGAACACAATAATAAATCAGGAAAATTTCTGACAAACCAACTCCAGCGCAATAAAGAAAAATCCTTCATAACAGCAAGTCAGGAAAAAAAAAATCCAAAAATTCTGCAAAAAAATTCCCCAAATTTCACAAAATTTGCAAAACCTTCAGGAAGAAAAATAGAATAATTCCTTAAAAGTTTTATTTAAAAAAAAAAGAAAGAAAGAAAATCCCCCAAATTGGGCAAGAAAATTCTTGAAAATATTTTCAAAAAATGAGTAAAAATCTTCAAAAAAAATCCTAAAAATATCTAAAGTAATTCCATATATATCAGTAAAACTTTCTTTAAGAACATTCACATAAAATCTACCAAAATGCAGCGAATTTCCCTGGATTTTGGTAGATTTTTTTGTGAATGTTCTTCAGAAACATATTTGACATTTCTTTTTTTCCACCAAAAAATGTTTAAAGGTTTCCCACAAATGTTGAAAATGTGGACATCAGAAGTTTCACTGTGAAAATAGTTTTTTTCCCACGTTTTTAAACTTTAAAACGGGTCGATTTTGACCCGCAACGACACGAGGGTTAATTACTGTAGCTCTACATGATGATGATGATGTAGGTTTACTGCTCTTAGAGAACTTTCTTTAGTAAGTTTCTTCTATGATAATCTGATTTATACTTGTGGTTAGTGCTGGGCGATATGGAAAATATCATATATCACGATATGGATTATTTTATATCATGATAACGATATATATGACGATATACCAAAACAAAGTATGTTTTCAGTTATTCTCTGAAAAGTTTGACAAAAATTTCATTGCTTACTTTTCTCCATGATACTTCAACCTGTTGCCAGGGCTGGACCCGAATACCCGAATATCCGGTCCCCATGGTGGTATGCGGATATTAATTTTGAGATCCAAATATTCGCCCCCTCCTACTTCCACCTCCACCCCCCGTCGGCGTTACGAACCGAGCCGAAAATTCGGCTCTTTCCTCCGTTAGCTCACCGCCTCTGACCTCACGGACCGAACCGAATATTCGGGTCGTTCCTCCGTCCGTCCGTCCGTCAACTCCGTTAACTCCCCCCCTCGTCCCCGGACGTTAAGGAGGGAACCGAATATCCGGAGCCCAGAAACTTCTATTCGGTCCAGCCCTACCTGTTGCGCGTCTACCGCTCAGCACTCATAAGTTAAGTAACATAAAGCATGTCGCAAACCCGCGGGAGAATCAAAGAACGTAAAGCAGCGTCATGTCGCAAAAACCACAAGACGGAGTTTCTTTGCAAAAAATCCCTTTTTTATTCTTCTTTATTTTCACTTATATAAACTTAGAGTATGCATAGTGACAAGAAAACACTAATACAATCGTTGCAGGCTATTTAATGATATATTTGCTGTAATTGATAAAATTAGGTTAGAAACGATAGAAGAGAAATGGCACGATTCTATCGTTCTCAAAATATGTATCGTCACATCGCCCAGCACTACTTGTGGTGGTGAAATCACCTCATTTGTTTCTTGAATAGCTCAAGTTGCTGCTAAATAACTACTTTTAAAACTGCTTCACATCTTAAAAATGGGTCTAATGCAACAAATAAACACGGAGAGCAAAAGAAAGTGAAAACATACGAGGTGAGAAGTGAGCGAGTCAGATCTCTGGAGCAGATAGAAGGTGAGGTGGGGTGAAGGTGTGAAAACAAAGTGAGTGATGACAAAGAGACGAGGGGAGAGCTTCTGATGGAACATGGTGATAAGTGCTACCTTTAACTTGGAGGGAGCTCTTGGTGGACCACAAGTGCAGCTCAGCCAGGCAGAACGCCATCTGACAGCAGCGAAACCCGAGTCTGCAGAGAGAGAAAGGACAAATGAAAGACGGAGAGAGACACGGGGCAGACCGAACACCACCACAGATGAATATCTAGATGAGACCACAGTAGACGGACCTATCTGTGTCATAGGGTCAAGGCAGACGTGCATGTAGGCGCACGTGCTCACAAACCTGAATGATAACCTGCCTTTTACGACCTGACCAGACGCAGAAACTGGAAAAATGTGCAGTTTTTCCAAGAATAGCACGGATCAGAACACACTTATTTTATTTATGGAACCTTAATTATCCCTCCTGTTGTCCTCATTTACGGGCACCAAAAAATATTGTTTCAAACAAACTGGATCAATATTTATAAGAAGAAAGTTTTATGATTATTTTGCAACCACATCAATATCAATTTGCAAAAATATAAATCTTTCCACAGCAGCAGGTGTTATTTCTGTCGCTGTATGACTGGTATTACTGGTGGCAGGACACAGGAAGAGGAATGGTTTTATTACTATTATTAGTTGAGGGGGTTATTTAAAGAAAATATGACAAATGTCCTAAAACATAATGTTGTTTTGCAGCGCTGCTTCTCCTACCTGTTGTACCTGAATTACTAGTAGAGATGGAGACAGACAGACAGACGACCTCAGACTGACACTGAGACGAGGTCACAGTCAGTCAGGCTTCACCTTCATCCAACCATCACAGGTTCTCAGTGACGGACGCTTTACGGCTGACAGCTCGGACAAAGCAGACGGCATTCCTCCTACCATCTAAACAACATACAGCAGCTCTACGTAGAACAGATCTACGTTCCTCCTACCATCTACTAAACACACAGCAGATCTACGTTCCTCCTACCATCTAAACAACACACAGCAGCTCTACGTAGAACAGATCTACGTTCCACCTACCATCTACTAAACACACAGCAGATCTACGTAGAACAGATCTACGTTCCACCTACCATCTACTAAACACACAGCAGATCTACGTAGAACAGATCTACGTTCCACCTACCATCTACTAAACACACAGCAGATCTACGTTCCTCCTACCATCTAAACAACACACAGCAGCTCTACGTAGAACAGATCTATGTTCCACCTACCATCTAATAAACACACAGCAGATCTACGTTCCTCCTACCATCTAATAAACACACAGCAGATCTACGTTCCTCCTACCATCTAATAAACACACAGCAGATCTACGTTCCTCCTACCATCTAATAAACACACAGCAGATCTACGTTCCTCCTACCATCTAATAAACACACAGCAGCTCTACGTAGAACAGATCTACGTTCCACCTACCATCTACTAAACACACAGCAGATCTACGTTCCTCCTACATCTACTAAACACAGCAGATCTACGTTCCTCCTACCATCTAAACAACACACAGCAGCTCTACGTAGAACAGATCTACGTTCCACCTACCATCTACTAAACACACAGCAGATCTACGTTCCTCCTACCATCTAAACAACACACAGCAGCTCTACGTAGAACAGATCTATGTTCCACCTACCATCTAATAAACACACAGCAGATCTACGTTCCTCCTACCATCTAATAAACACACAGCAGATCTACGTTCCTCCTACCATCTAATAAACACACAGCAGATCTACGTTCCTCCTACCATCTAATAAACACACAGCAGATCTACGTTCCTCCTACCATCTAATAAACACACAGCAGATCTACGTTCCTCCTACCATCTAATAAACACACAGCAGCTCTACGTTCCTCCTACCATCTAATAAACACACAGCAGATCTACGTTCCTCCTACCATCTAATAAACACACAGCAGATCTACGTTCCTCCTACCATCTAATAAACACACAGCAGATCTACGTTCCTCCTACCATCTAATAAACACACAGCAGATCTACGTTCCTCCTACCATCTAATAAACACACAGCAGATCTACGTTCCTCCTACCATCTAATAAACACACAGCAGATCTACGTTCCCCCTACCATCTAATAAACACACAGCAGATCTACGTTCCTCCTACTTATTACTCACTTTATCCTCCAGAGAGCTACTCGTTCTCCTGTTGCTTTCTTCCAGTTCCCTCTGTGGGGTTTACCCTGAGGTACTGATGGTTGCTGATGTGTTTTATTCTGTCTGTGATCAGCATGATGTGATTTCAACCACCTGTGATGTTCATATGATAATAGAATTCTCCACTGGGGAATCAATCAGATATTAGTTCCCAGCGCTATCACAACTTTTACTACCACTAATCTGATGTTCTGAGAGCATGAACACAGTGATTGCCCCATATTATTCCAATAGAACACCTTAAAGAGTGCAGGCAGAAGGCCAGAACATGCTGTATGTTGGTGCTGTGCAGAGCCTCACATGTCTGTCTGCTGTAATCAATCAATCAATCAATGAGTTTATTTCTATAGTCCTTTACAACAGCCCAAAGGGTGACCAAAGTGTTTCACAGTGAAAACAACACTACAGTAATTTAAAACAGAGACAGCAGTAAAAGCAATAAAAATAACAGCAATGAAACACTAAAATATACATCTAAAGTCTAGAACATAAAGCCAAAATAAAATATCACCATGCCATGCTAGGTATTACAAACCATTTTAAACAGAACGGTTTTGAGCTTTGATTTAAACAGACCCAGGTCAGTGATGGTGGAGTTTGTTCCAGAGCCTGGGTTCTACAGAGAACATCTGGTGTATATTAGAAGTTTTACTGATATATATGGAATCACTTTAGATATTTTTAGGATTTTTTGGGAAGATTTTTACTCATTTTTTGAAAATATTTACAATAATTTTCTTGCCAAATTTGGGGAATTTTTTAAAAATAAAACTTTTAAGGGAAATTTTTAAGGAATTATTGGAATTTTCTTCTTGAAGGTTTTTGCAGATTTTCAGAAATTTGGGGAATTTTTGGCTGATTTCTGGATTTTTTTTCAGACAAGGAAACAATATTTTTTGGTGCCTGTAAATGAGGACAACAGGAGGGTTAAGACAATGCATCTTAAATATCTTGTTAAGTCAAACAATCTTGAAATTATCTTGTTTTGAGTTGTATTTTACAAGAAAACTCAAAATAAGTTCAGTACATCTCAAATTAGGAGGTTACATGAAAGTAAAAATAAATTTTTGAGTGAAAAACTGCTATTATTAGCATATCTCGCTTATTTTAAGACACCTAAGCTTGACAATCCTGGTAAAATAGAGCTTCAAATTAGTTTTCTCAGCTAATTTTAAGATCTCAATATTCTAAATATCATATCTTATTTCTAGAAATCTTACCAAGCCATTTTTTACTTGTTCTATGGCAGATTTTTCACTTATTTCAAGGTAAAAGTTCCTTGAAATAAGTTTTTTCCTTGCTTTTAATTCAATTCAATTTATATAGCGCCAATTACAGTCAGTTGTCTCAAGACGCTTTACAGAACCCCTATGCCTGAACCCCAGAGCAGCCCCAGTGTAGGTTGACAGATCTTCTTCATGCTCCTACATATGATCTAAAGTTAGAATGAGAGTGAATATTAGCCTAGCGTGTCCTAGATTACATACATTTGCTGACTGACATCATTCCAGGGATGAAGACTGATCACTTTACAGATTTATGAGAGCAGTCAGCTCCCTGCAGGACGTTAGGATCTGTGTGCAGAGCAGCAGAGCAGCAGTATTGCTGTTAGCCGTTCATTTTTCCAGCTCTCTCTCCTGTTCTCTCTCGTTAATGCTGAGAGCGACTCTCTCTTATCTTTACCCTCTTGCTCCTCTTTGGCGTATGGGGAAAAAAAAATTTCATTTTGCCACTCAACCCCCCCAAAACTACAAGTCCCAACAAAACCCCGTTCAGATAACGCCGGGTGCCATGGAAACGCTGGGGCTAGCATGGCATGGCAGCAGCGGCGTAACGAGTTTACTGACATAAGAGGATTCTTTTATCCTCTCCTAACCAGCTTTCTAGAGGAAGTCAGCCCTTTTGGAGGGAAAACCTCATTTCAGCCAGCTTTCATTCAGTTATTGCCCGTCTGGATAGCATTAAAGTTCTCCAGACCTTGTTCTGAGGAGATATCGGGTCTCAGGGAATTTATGGAAGAACAGAAGAAACAAGGAGGCTGATGGAGATACAGAATAAGAGACAGCTAATGGGTGAAAGTGTGTTGGAATGATGGGAGTTCATGAGGCCTGTGGCCATGGATGGATCTAGAGACAATCCCAAAGACAGACAGAACGTTTATTCAGGATGAGGCTCTTCTGGTGTATGAAGGTAAACGGTGAGTGAAGATGAGTCCGTTCACTGCAGATGTCCTATTCTACACTGGAAAAATCATCAGACCGTAGAGTTCTGTCTTTACTCCGACACACACAGCCCAACAGTTTACTCCTATTCACCGACTCCCATGCAGTCACACGTCTCAGATCATTGACTGGTTTGTAGCTTAAATATGCTATTAAAAAAATGAACAGTTTTTATTTTCTAACAAATTTCACAAACAGCTTTTATCTGTTTTTGGAATATGACAGAAAATAACCAGCAAAACTGCAGAAAAAGTGTGAGTTTACATGCTAATTACAAATGTTAGCCATTACATAAAATAAAAATGTTGTATATTAAATACAAAAAACTATTTTTTAAAAAACTATTATCCTACAGATTTCTCCTGTTTTGATAAATTACAAATCAGCCAAAACTCTACATTACGTCCACCTCAAAAATCTGCAGATTTTACTGTATTTAAATCTGCTAAAAATGCAATTATTTTACAGATATTTGCCACTGTTTATGAAGGTATATTTTCTGGCGCCCTTGCTGTGAGATTTTTAAATTTCTTTTGTTTGTTTGTTGTTGTTTTTTTTTTAGTGTTTGTACTTTTAGCTACTTTTTCTGTCTCCATATTTAAAGTAGAAACTTTACTAACTGTACATGTGTTTGTATTTGTGATTATGTTTGTCTTCTTTTAATTATATTTTTAGAAAATTCTTTAGAGTCTAAGGCTTCTGCTACAATAATGTAAAGCATATTGAGTTAAATCATCTTCCACTGACAGAATATATATTTCTTATTTTTATCTATGACTTTATGTATATTTTATGTATGATGATTTTTGTGACTTTTCCAGGTCCATGTGACTCTTCAGTTTTCCACCTGACTCCCATGATTATCCACTTCCTCTATGTTTAATCCCTATTTTCTTTTTGTTTTTTAAAATGGACGTCATATTTTTCACTGCAACACATTTCCACGTGCACACACACATGCATGTAGGTACAGTACAAACACACACACACACACACACACCCGGACATCTGCCACACTCATTGTGGATCCTGGCTGGGGTTGCTGTGGGTTACCTGTCCCCATGCAGAGCGCTGTGGGGGTGTAGAGAGGACAGGGGAGGGGTCTAGGTTATTGTCGTCTGTCTTTACGGCGGTAAAGAGACTGCTTTAGCATCAAAGGACAGGAGGGAAAACACACGACTCCTCTTTCAAAGACAGTCCACAGGAACCACGACCTTGTCTGCTCTCTGCAGCTCATCTGTCCCCTCTGGGTGGAAGTGAGTGCAGAGACAAAGTGTGTTTGTGAGAGACAGATGTGTGTGTGTGTGTGTGTGTGTGTGTGTGTGTGTGTGTGTGTGTGTGTGTGTGTGTGTGTGTGTGTGTGTGTGTGTGTGTGTGTGTGTGTGTGAGTGTGAGAGAGAGAGACAGATGAGTGTGTGTGCACACTAGGAAAAGTCAGAACTTTGAGTAAATATTTATCTGAGGCTGGTTTTCTCCAAATGGGGAAACAATGAAAGCCTTTCTAAGATATGAGGACAGCGATCACATCTCACTCCTCAGACATTTATTTAAGCTAACAGAAGCAACACTCAGCTTTTGTTCTCCACTGACTGTAAACGAGGACAACCCAAGTCCGACTACTAACCAGGAGCATCTGACTGGTTTCTAACATCCTGGTCCTGATGGAGGATGACTGATATCTCCTGATCTTTACACCACATGGTACACAGATACCAACACCACCTGACTAAAGAGTGGAAACTCCAGTCAAACCACCGTTATTTTAGAAAACAACAGCTGCACCAGTAAAAACTAATATAACTGCTGTTTGCATTAAACTCACAAGTTTAAATGTTGGAATTTAGACTCCATAGTGCTTTTTACAGTGTACTTGTACCTCAGTAATTTACATATCAGGGATCAAAACTACAAAAATGACAGAAACTATAACTTTACCCTATGATTATACATATTAAGGATTACACCCGACATTGTTGTTGATTATGTAGATTAATCCAACTTAGATAATAATAGAGCTAAGACCCTGCATTTTTACTAATAACAGAGCCTAATATAACTAATTAAATAGTAAGACTGAGACCCTACAGCATTATTTATTATAGAGATTAGCCAAACACATTTAGAGGTAATTTCTGACCCACAAAAACATAAAAATATACATGAAAACTCAACAAATCCACGGGTTCCCTGGATTTCTATGAGCTCTATTTGTACTTTATGTAGATTAGTCTGTGTGTTTTATTTTATCATTAAAGGTCATAGATTATCATCACACATGGACAGAATAATAAGTGTTCAGGAAATCATAAATAAACCAGCTATTAGTGTAGACTTAGCTCCCTCTGTCACTGTTGTTGTATGGGTAAATGAGGAACATTTAAAGTGACCTATATCTCAATAACAGAATACCGTCACTTTCAGAGACTGATGAAGCCAGAAATCTTCTATATCGCGTCCAAAAAGGGCACATGAGTGATTCTGCAGGTTAATGTAAGAGCCGTTTCTCTAGGGAGAGAATCAAGTCTTAACACAGTCACTACCAATGTTAAAAATACTCCACAAAAACTAGAGTCACATCATATCACTCTTTTGACCTCTCACACTAACTAAAGACAAACAACCAAATCAAGACACAAGCTGGAGGAAACATAGAGTCTATTCCTGCATCAGAACAGTCTGATCTGAACGTGCAATCATTAGAACTACTCAATCCATGATAACATACCAATTCTGGACATTTTCAGAAAGTGGTAGATGTAACTTTACTGCAGCTTCATGAAGAATGTAAATCTATGAAGATGTCACCTCTATCTGCAGCTTGAGCACACCAGCTCATCTATAATTCTCAAGCACTATAAAGCTAATCTATGAGAAATTCAGCTGTGTATGTCCAAACCAGAAACCTCTTCTGAGGAAGAATAATGATAAGGAAAGCCCCATCCTGCAAGCTGACAGATTCTGTTTTATAATATATGATGTAGTTTTAATTACAGCAGCTGAGGGGGTAAACATAGGGAACATCTGTAACAAATATACAGTACTGTTGATACAGTACAGATGTTTCTACATGTAGAAAATCTAGGTATGAAGATATGCATAATGTTAGTCTTTAAGTACAAAATACTGATAGAGAGGTTGAGGTTTGTTACGTAAAAAAGAGAGAAATTTATCCTCCATGCCCGTTATCCAGCAGTCCACTAATAAACCTGAGAGCATCTCCAGTCAACAACAAAAACAACCACGGAGAAGTTCATTCCTTTTACTAACCTCATGACTTCTGAACAGCTCATGGCTTTACCAACACCAGGGGAAGCCCTCATGGCCTCCTGCACCATCTTCTAGCTCATACTGAGGATATTCTCTTCGAAGAACAACACCCTAGCTTGGGTCAGTCTCCATTGCAAAGAGGTCATCATAGCCCTCGACCTTAGTCGGCACCTTTGAGAACTTCTGATCAGAAGCATCAGAGATGTTTTGGGCAGAATCTGTGGAGATGGTGAGCATGTTGTCCTGGACAGCAGCCAGCTGGAAGCTAAACTGCAGCTACATGTCGTTTTACCAACTCCCCCTTTTCCCCCTCACAAAGATCCTTTCAAAGATTTCTGCTCAACAATATTCTTCAGAGTTGGTTCTAACAACTCCACATCAGACGCATCTTCCAATTCAGGAGGTCTGGAACTATGTTGTTGAGACTGTCGTTGGTGAACTGCAGCTGTAAGGCATCAACTCTCAGCTATGGCATCGTCTTATTTTGCTCATGATTTGATCAAATATATTTTAAAAAATCAGCATATAGAAGTTGCTATTGACGGACGGACGGACGGACGGACGGACGGATGGACGGACAGGTAGATAGATCACCAGCAAGGATCTCGTCAGGAGACAACAACCTGGATAAAAGCCATAAAACAAGTTCTAGTGTGATAACAGGACCTAAAGTTGATTTCCACCAGAGGCGATGGTTCGATTTTATGACATCTTTAAATGTGAAATACTTCAATTCTTGAGTGCAGGAAGTTATCGAGGCTTTAAGCATCACTGACTGGTGGCAGCAATTAGCACAAATGAGTGGCTTCTTGAAAAGGTCACTCTTTAATGGAGGTAACTTATTAATAGAAGCTCAGTAAGAGATGCAGTTTATTCCACTACAGATGCAGGACATGAAACTATCCTGCCCATCATCCATTGGTTCGGACGTGGAGCTTCACTGCAACAAAAGCCCAAAAAAAGAAGCGAAGGCAGGCTACAGACATTTTGTTTGACATCTGAAGAATCCTCTCTCACAGGTGTGCACTCTCTCCTCCTCACACACACACACACACACACACACACACACACTCAGCCAGAGGCAGTGCTGTCAGCAGCCGATGGTCCATCACTGCAAGGAGACTGATGTGATAAATTACAGGGTTAAAGAGCTGCCATGGGGTGACTGACACGAGGCTATCACAGCCGACAAAACACACACAGAACATCACACACACACTGAGCTGCTCTAAACACACACTAAACATCTCACACACACACACCCACACACACGGACCTACATTAAACACACACCAACCTGCACTAAACACACACGGACCTACACTAAACACACACCAACCTGCACTAAACACACACCATCGTGCACTAACCATCACACACACTCACCTCCGTTCTCTTCTCACCTGCTCGGTGTAAATCTGTCTGTCAGTTTTTCCTTTCCTTTACCTTTTCTCTCTTTTCCCCCTCATGTTCCTTCACTTATCATCCCTCTGCCTACTTGTCCTTTGCCTTTTATCTTTTCTCCCTCCTTCTTGTCTCCATGTTTTTCTCAGGTAGCTCCTATTAGAAATGCATTAAGCTTTCTGACCCCGTCTGGAAGCTTTCACTCTCTCTTTCGGGCAATTTCTCCTCTCCTCATTCTTTGTCTTGTCTCTCTCAAAGGACAGTATTTCAGTTTCTGATTTTCTCTCCTGCAGTTTTTCCTCCTCTCGTTATAGCCACGTCTCTCTCAAAGGACAGTGTTTCAAATTTTCTGACTTTTTTCCACAAGTTTTATCTCTGGCAGACGCTCAGCTGCTGCCTGGTCTTGTTTTGGCTCTCGGATAGAAACTTGGCAAACATGAAGAACATACAAAGACGGACCAGAAGGTACATCCCGGGAGAGAGATAGGTAGGGTAACAGTGTGTAATTGTGAGTGCATATTTTCCGTGGAGTTGGTGCCAAGTCTTAGTGACAGACTGCATGAACACATGCGCTCATGTATTCAGTAAACACCTCAGATCAGGCCTACGCTGCACACTCCAATCTCTCAAAGCTCTGATATGTGAACTCGCACCGCACACAAGCACATACGTATGCATGGAAGGAGCGTACAGTATGGTGCATACTCGCCTATCTTTTGATACCTGAGGAAATGTACACATACACACATTTACATACATATGAAGCCGTGCACACGGACTCACACACGCTCTTATCTCCACTCTATCCTTGAGGGACAAGTCCTCCAGCACTCAGTGTCATATCAGAGCACATAAAGGTGGACAAAATCCCAAGCCTCTGAAGAAAGAATGATATAATGAGAGACAAAACAAAGAATCCAAGCACTGAACGGACTCTAATGTGCATTATGGCTGTAATCGCTGAGAGAACAGATAAGACAGAGACTAGTGTAAACTCTGAGGAACAGAGTCATAATCATAATGGTCCTTTCTATCACACTGTAGACCCAATAACAGCCTTAACAGTGTTGAAAAATGTTAATAGTGTAAAGTTCCAGTAGTTATGTAAACAGGAAGAATGCTGGCATGGACTCAGAGAGAAATACTACTGGTTAAAGAAGTGAGCGGCGGTTTTAGTCTATACATACAGGAGGTCCTTGACGTACACTGGAGTTTCATTCCTACGGCCCATTGTAAGTTGATTTTCGCCATAAGTCAGAACGCTGCCAAAAATGTAAACAAAGCTGTTCTAGGCATCCCGATATCGAACAGTTCTTTGGAAAAGTCATGAATACCAACGACTTTCACGCATGTATGAATCATTTTACTAGAAGATAACAGAATATGTTGACCTGTTTTTACAACTTGATCTGCTAGGGAGCTATAATGAAGGGCAAAAAGTTAGTGAATGTAGCACAATCCAAGGTGGCGTACAACCAGAGAATGGAAACAAAGCCGTCTGATAGCGCCGTGACGACGTATTCATCTGCTCCGCTCATCAAATAGTTCCATGTAAGGAGTTCTGACATAACGCTGAAACGCTGTAGGTCGAGGACGTCGTAAACCGAGGACCACCTGTACTTTAGTTTGAGCAAAATAACATTATTAGCTTCAGTTTGAAACAAAGGAAAGGATGTACACTCTACTACTGCTAAATGGCGTTGACACTGAAAACAAAATGTGATGATTCTGACAAGTTTTGAGCACTGGAGGACACTGGAAATGATAATATCTGGGAAAGTGTATTTTACTCCAGTTATGTTTATGTATTGACTTTGCCTGTGTTCATGCCATGTCTGTCATAGATATAGCCGATGATACAACCGTTGGCTTCACTGGTAAACAGGAATTAATGGACTACACTACGATGAATCTCTGGGATCCCAGAGTGTGGATGAAAACATTAAATCAGAAAGCAGCTCTGCAGTCTTGACATTGCTCTTCTCTGTTTAATGACACTTTAATGGCTCTTTAAAGGTCTATTTTTGTGCTTTGTGATTGTTATAAACTGGGAGGTGAAAAATAAAAGCTGTTCAGATAAAGATGATAGACTGATGTTTACTTCTGCCATTCCTCAAGTCCTCTCATAACTTCTTTAGGTGTGTGTCCACGAGGGCATTTTTATGTGAGGCTTGAAATAAGCTGGTCAGCTGCTGAATCTGTCCTCATTTTAGATTAAAAATGGTTAGCTTAAAAGGTTTATGAGGTGTAAGATGATGCTCAGTGCTCTATATTTGATTAAAGTTGCTGAAACGTCAACTTTATGCAGATGAGGAGCAGTGAACGCAACGCCTAGTCTTGTGAAAACACGTCTCATATATAGAATGAATGGGAAGCACTGAAGTGATGGATTCTATCATCAGCTTCCCTGCTTAACAAGACAGTAAAAACTCAACCAAGGTGCCCTGTAAAACCTCACTAACTAATAGTCATTCAGCTTTAAATGTGACGGGTGTGTTCTAACATCCTTAGCACCATCCCATATAATAAGTAGGATTCAGCATGTCCCAGTTAATAGCACGTCAGATGCAGTATGTTCCTGTATCCTGTACGAGTAGAAACAAGCCTGAGTCGCCGAGAGCAAACAACTCATTTAACACAATAGTCAAAGTTAAAGGAACATTATTATTACAAAACAGTATTTTCTAGCTGTATGCAAACTACAGAAAACAGTAAAACAGAATAAACTTTGTGAGTGCAGCTACGGGATGCATTTAAAGCAAAAGGAAAAAGTCTACAGTCTGGAATGCAGCCAGCAGCAAGGAGGCAGAAACAGCACCGGTTCATTGTGGGTTTTTTCTTTTTTTTTTTAGAGCAAAACAGCCCTAAAACCTGGAGCTATACAAACACGGAGGTATGAACCATCACTGCAGTATTTAGAGCTGAAACCTGACAGGACACAACAGGGAAGACTCGCTGAAAACGGGAACTATACGAAACCTTAAAAGCTAGAAGCAGCACTTTTACATAAAAATAAATGTCCGGTAAATCACAAAATGCAAGTAAATTCCTATGTTTCTTTATATCTGAGTTTTAAATCAAAGGCATGTGGAGACATTTTGGGGCATTGACAGCGGTAAGGTTCAAGGTTTAAGGTTCTAGATTCACTTTATTGTCTTCCGTGGGAGAAATTAGTTTTAAAGGCAAAAGCTGCACTGCCACACATAAAACACAAAACATGCTACTAAACGACATAAAAAGCGAGACATATAATAAAGAAGTTAAAATAAGTTCAATTAATATGAGTAAAAAACCTAAAATACACTCATACCCTCATACATCCCTCTGTAGACAACATGTGGCTACCTGCTTCGGGTAGCTGCAGCTAACTGCTCATTAATGATTGAAAAAGGGAAAAAAAGAACATTTAAAATGGTTGAGTCTGCACAGCGGTACTCAGGACCTTCTGACTGAATTCAACAGTTCATACTCTGGAAACAGGACATGTGATGGATCAGAAATAATACTGTTAGACTGCCTGATGGAGGTCTGTATGAACCAGTCTTGAGCGGTAAGTGAGAATTGAAGCAGCAGTGATTGGTTTGAAGAGTGGAACAACTGTAGTGATGGAGAGAGAGCTGGTGGAAAAACCAAGGAAGCATCAGAGAAAAGTTTCTGAAGCTGCAGATAAAAATTGAACCTGACATTCAGAGGAAGAATTATACTCTTAAAAAAGAGAACAACTGATGGTGAGGTGGACATCATGAGCAAATAAAGGTTCCTTGTAAGTATGAAGAAAAAAAACCCACTAAACTTAGGTGAAATATTTCCAGAAAACACATTAGCTTTGGTACCTGTAGATATCTAGGAAGGGATTTTTTCCTGTTTACACCAAAGTCTTTACAAATAATGACATTTCTGTCACCTTCAGATGAAACTCAAGGTTCCAAACAAGACATGTAAACAGCTACTAGATTCCAGAATGATCAAAGAAACACTGAACTCGCACAGGAAAAAAACACTCTCCATTCACTCTCCCGGCTCTGTTTTCCATGAATGCAGCTTAACTCTATTCTTAACTCAGCTTCCTGAGCTCTGATAGGTCAGCTGTTCCTCCAGCAGCCTGTCAGGCCTACATTGTTCCGTGGTATCCCATAATAAACACTGTAGCCTCTAGGTGTCACCGACGTGGCCTCGGAGTTCCAGTCATGTTCTTGTCAAGTTCTTTCTGTCGGTCTTTCAGTGGTTTAGTGAAGGACCTCGGGCGCTACAGAACTCGACCCGCTGAGAACAGATAAAGGAGGACGAAGAGAGTGGAAGTGCTGTGAGGTGTACAGTATACACACACACACACACACACACACACACACACACACACACACAGCGTATCTTCTCAGCTGTCCTATTAGAAGACGGAGGGTCTGGTGGGCGAAATGGCGCCAGGCAGCAGGCCCAGAACCTTTCATTCACACACTCATATACAAACCCCACAGCAGCCCATTGAGCTGTCAGCAGAGGGAGAATAGAGGTGATGGACAGGTAGAACAAAATGAGGTAAAGGTGAGACTATTCAGGCAGGTGACAGGTACAGTCACTCTGCATGCACGTCTGTAGGCGTGTTCAGCAGGACGCGTCAATCAGCAGGAAAACGAACACGGAGTGACAAGACTGCTGGCAATCCCACTGTCAAGGGAGTGTGTGTGTGTGTGTGTGTGTGTGTGTGTGTGTGTGTGTGTGTGTGTGTGTGTGTGTGTGTGTGTGTGTGTGTGTGTGTGTGTAGAAGAAACCAGGAGATCACTTCAAGCACCAGTTGAGGGTTGGAGGCCACGAGGAGGTGAGAAGTTGAAAAGTTCAGGAGTCCGAACGAAAACAACACTCTTTTTTAAAAAAAAACTTTTTGGTCTCCAGATGTAAAATCTTGCAGCAAAAATGAAAAAAAAAAAGCAAAGGCCAAAATAAATATATAACACAAAAATTAGCTGATTATTTCTAAACATAGCATCTGCTTTTCTAGAAGTTTGTATCCAATCTGACAAATACTTTCTCAAATACTGGATTCATTATTTTGTATCTAAAATATGAAGTGTCAGACATTTGTGAAGAATGCATGCTAAACATTTCCTAAAGCTGAGACACGTTCCTCGATCTATCCAGCTATTATCTAAACCCACTGATGCCAGCTTTATATCTACATGTGAGGCTTTTACATCTACAGGTCCTCGGTTTACGACGTCCTCGACTTACAGCGTTTCGTCGTTATGTCTGAACTTGTTCAGTGGAACTAGTTGGTGAGCGGAGTGGATGGATACTGTACGTACAGTCGCCACGCGGCGCTATAAGACGGGTTTGTTTCCATTTGCCGCCACATTGGATTATGCTACATTCGCTAACTTCATTATGGATCCCAGCGTCAGTCAGAGTTCAGCTTGTTTTATGCTTTCCATGTCAACAAGGTCCATGCGGCTCCGTGCGGACAAATTAAGTCATTTTAGCCACGCCCCTCACACCGTCCTTGTCAAGCGGAAAATTTCCGCATTGTGCACCTCCAACTTTTTCAAACTACGTGGATGGAGACACGTGGAAGAACAGGAGCTCCTAGCAGCAGAAGTTCAGAAATACAGACATTTATAGGATTCATCCCACAGAAATCACCATAGTAATGGGGTTATCAACAACTCATGGTGTGAAATTAAAACTAACTGCTAAATGCAGCTATTCAGTAAAATGCGGTGTTGTAAATGGTGTAAACGAGGGCAGACTTCTTCTGCTCTAGTTTAGTGCTACAGTAGACCAGGTAGATGTGTGCTTAGATACACTGCCCCCTGCAGGTTGGGAGCAGATGCCGTCTGGAGGATAAAGTCACACACGGTCTCTAGAGCAGATTTCCAAGCGTCTCATTTCCGCTCAGCTCGTTTGTACGGAAAGCAGAACCCAGCCTTTACAGTTTACATTTTGGTCGGTATTTTCCTACCAGGTTGTGTTTCAGTGTGAGCTAATGACTGTTTGTCTTTACTGTAGTTGTACTAATATGTAAACTGATACATATCGTGATGCGCTGAACGGCTTTGTTTACATTTTCACCAGAGTTACGGTAAAATTCGACTTCATCACGCCATAGGAATGGAACTCTGACGTAAGTGGAGGAGCTCCTGTACTGTAAATTAAAATCTGCTAATTCCAGGTAAACAAGTTAAAATAATGCTGATTAATACGCATTTAGCAGTTAAGCAGAGTTTAGTCTAATGAAGGGAATATATTAAAGGAATAGCAGCAACTCTCTGAAGTCAAGATAATAAACCAGTAGAAAAATAACAGAATGTCATTTTTACCCAGTATCATCTCCTGTGTGCTCAGTGTGACTGTCAAAGAAGTGAGGGAGAGAAAGACGAACACAGCGACAGAAAGATGAGAGGCTTTCTAAGCAGATGTGTAAACGTCATTAGAGGAGGTAATGGAGGGGGAAACTATTTACCGAACGCCTGGAGCAGAAACACAAACACAGCAGCAGTAATGACAAACGCAGAGCAGAAAATAAAGAGATGTTGGAGGAAAACGTGGAATCAGGTCCTGATTAGGCAGAAAATGTGTTTGAAAAGTCAAACAGAGAGAGAGAGAGAGGCAGATCTGTGGCTTCATTAAACCAATAAAATGTTTTAACAATTCAAGATTTCTACTTTCAGACCAGATTCCAGTGAAGCAGCAATGATTGTCTTTCACTCTTGTTCAGCTAATGGGCCTAATCCGGCCCAGTGCTGCACTAAAAGCCCTGAAGCTACGCCCCGGGAAAGGAAAGGCAATATCTCCAGACCAGCAGAACAAACGGTGGCCGACTTCAAACAGCTTCTGTGGAACGATTCTCCCTCCAGAGTCACAGTGAAGGTGACACAAGTCACACTGACCCTGGTTCTGTTTATGTTGTTGGATTTTCTTCTTTTAAAGCCGTTTGGTTCCTGTTGTTCGACCCTCACCTCCTGACCACAAACACTCGCATGAATGTTGAACACACACCAGAATAAATATTACATGTGTGCAGACAGAGGCATGAAACACTGTCTCAGTGAATAATGCTTCATAACAATCATTACATTATTATTCTAGCTTCAGTTCTCTGTCTGAAACTAAAAACAAATCAGCTATAAGTGCACCTGCATGCAGCAGAAAAAAACTTCTGAGCACAACATGAACTTCTTAAATGTCCAAAAAAACTCACAAAAAACTGTAAAAATCTTTGAAGGATACCAGAAAAAACACATTAAAAAATGATGGAATGCTGAAACATTCAAGAACTGTAAAAAACCCTGAAGTTAACGGCAATTTTGTGGAAAATAATATTTTTTGTTCATTTAAATTAGTGTAATTTTATGATCAAACAGAAAACGGTAGTGTTTTCATAAGGATGTTATTTACAGCTTTGACAGTTTATTCACAGTTAATGTGTAAATTATTAGTTGTTTCTGTTATTTGTTTTATCTGCATTTTAACAAAACGGGTAATCTGTACAATAAGATGAAAATTTATTCAGCATTTTTTTGGCTCTGATTTTGGTCTCTACCAGCCTGGTTTTTCAGCTGGTGAACGCTTTTTTACTTGCTAGTTTTTGTTTTGTTTTTTTTTTGTTTGTTTTTTTTGTTTTTTTTTAAATAAAAAAAATCTTTATTTTACCAGGAAAGATCAGTTGAGAACAATTTTTTATTTACAACGATGACCTGGCAAGAGGCCAGTAAGTTTTTAATTGTGTTTGTCTAATGTTTGGTGCTGAGGAGGTTCTGATCGGTGAACTTTCAGAGCATTTCTGCTGAAAAGTGCTGCTTGCTGTGGCTGAAATCAACACTATGAGAGTTAAACAACTACAAGAGGTCCTCAGTTTACGACGTCCTCAGTTTACGACGTCCTCAACCTACAGCGTATCATCGTCACATCAGAACTGGTTACGTGGAACTAGTTGACGAGCGGAGAGGATGAATATGTCGTCACGCTGCGCTATCAGACGGCTTTATTTCCATTCTCCGGTTGGACGTCACCTTGGATTGTGCTACATTCACTAACTTTTTGCCCTTCTAGTAAAATGATTCATCCATGCATGAAAGTGGTTGGTATTCATGACTTTATGAAGAACTGATCGATATCGTGATGCATGGAACGTCTTTGGTTACATTTTCATGGAGTTGTGACTTATGGAGAAAATCGACTTACATCAATCTGTAGGAACGGAACTCGAGGACCTCCTGTATATCCTTAAGTCAGGATAAATTGAGCCTATTTTTTCTCTTTATGGTGGATGAAAATATGAAAATAAAGCCCTCTGCATGTCTGCATCTCAGCAAAATATCCAGTTTAGGGTAAGAGTTTCTGTAGCTCTACTTCATAGGAAACCTCCACCTCGGCTTTCCCCCAATAAACAACCACACATGCCACCACTTTCTGGCAGACAGAAACAGAAACACACCTGTCACTGCTCAGGGGGACGAGTTCTTTTAAAGTTGTTGTCAGATGCACAGAGCGAGATGGACCCGGCAACACCAAAGGTCACCATGAACGTCCCCCAGACTTCTCAGCGGTCTTATTTGGCCGTCAGACTCACTCTCTGCCTGTCACCTCCCAGACGAGGCCTGACACCTCGGACACCTCTCAGCAGGAAGCTGCTGCCGATCCGTCTCTCTGACAGGCTGACGTGGCACAGAGCGGTCGATCGGACCAGAGGTCTGTTCTCTCTGCTGTGACCTCAGAGATGGAGGCTGCTGTCAGATCTCAGTATTCTGCTGTCTGGAAATGAAATAAAGTCCTTCCTAGCTTCTGCTCCTTACCAGGCAGTCGTCTGTCAGACTATCACCACTGTAGGGTCCAACAAATATTCAGTATAATGGTGGGGATTGCAGTGAACATGTTCTACACATCCAGAATAATTCTAAAACAGCGAGAATAACCTGATTTTCATCTAATTTATTAAAACTGTTCACCTTGTCTGACTAAAAATCCTGAAAGTAAATCATCAATTTTAGGAAGCAAATGCCTGGTAGTTTACTAGATAAATGAAAACGAACTGCTTCTCTGGATAAAGCCTTTAATTCAAATGACATCTTTGGGCAGTGATGGGCTACTGATTAGAGTCTGAAGACCTCAAAAAACACAAATCAGTGAACATATAGATAGGTATAACTGAACATAGACTATCAACCATCGTGTTGTCCTGCGGGTCAAAACTGACCCGTTTTTAAGTCTGAAAATGTGGGAGAAAAATCTATATTTTCACAGTGAAACTTCTGATGTCCACATTTTCAACATTTTTGGGAAATCTCTGAAGGACTTTTGGTGCAAAAAAAAAAGAAACATTAAAACTTTTTCTTAAGAACATTCACAACCCTCCTGCTGTCCTCATTTACAGGCACCAAAAAATATTGTTTCCTTATCTGAAAAAAATACAAAAAATCAGCAAAAAATTCCCCAAATTTATGAAAATTTGCAAAACCTTGAGGAAGAAAATTCCAATAATTCCTTAAAACTTTCCCTTAAAAGTATTTTTAAAAAAAATCCCTCAAATTTGGCAAGAAAATTCTTGTAAATGTTTTCAAAAAATGAGTAAAAATTTTCCAAAAAGTCCTAAAAAAATTCTAAAGTGATTCCATATATATATCAGTAAAACTTCTAATATTTTCTTTAAGAACATTCACATAAAAATCAACCAAATTCAAGTGAATTTCTTTTTTTACACGAAAAAATGTTCAAAGATTTCCCAAAAATGTTGAAAATGTGCACATCAGAAGTTTTCCCTGTGAAAATATTTTTTTTCCCCACATTTTCAAACTTTAAAACGGGTCAATTTGACCCGCAGTGCGACACGAGGGTTAATGTGCCTTTTTCTAATTTTAGAAACGACTCTTCCACTTTAAAAACTGCCAGTTCTTCTCCTGTACTAGCCACAGACCCACACAAAATCTTTAACTGCACCAGCATATTGCACGAATGCAACACATTTTGTACATGCACAACATTGCCGGACAGCACCAGAACTTACTGATCACCGCTCTTATATCGGCTGTTATATTTTGCCACCTTAAACACAATAAATGCCACAGAATAAGCATGAGGCATCATACGATACATATAGACCAACACCTAATGAACTAATTAATAAATACATCTGTAGAAAAACTGTAGGTGCCATAAAAAATAAGTTAAAGAATGGCTGAATACTGCAAAGTTCAAAAACTATAAAACAGCAACAACAATGATCAGTAAAACAAATACATTTAGCTGATTAAAATATAGTAAAGCTGTCATTTTAAAGCCATACATTGAAACTAACAAAGAAAGAAGAAAATCTGTAAAATAACAGTAAAATGTTCAAAAAAATTAGTTAAAAACCAGGGTTGTCCGATATTATCAGCCCAAAATTGCAATAAAAATGTAATATCGGTCAATATCCTTATCGGGGGTTTTTTGCCTATCATGAAAACTGATAAAATAACACCTGTATTGTGCCAGCATTTACTCATAGAAGGAGGGAGAGAGAGTGTGTTCGAGACAATTTTTAAAAATGTCATAAATATTTAAATATTTTCTCCATAACTTCAGTTGAAGTAGTTTTCTTATTTTACAGACGATGTTTCCATCTGAAAGCTTTGCTGCATCTGAGAATGCATCCAGTGGAGCATCACAATAAAATGAGGCATGATGTGTTAATTCCACCACAGGAGATATGAGATGTTACCTAGAATTAGTTCAATAGCCCACATATCGGTATCGGTTGATATTGGAATCGGAAATTGAGAGTTGGACAATATTGGCGTATCGGTTATCGACATAAAAGACAATATCAGACATCCCTAATAAAAACTGCTAAAAAAATGCTCAATTTCAATTCCATAATGAAAAATAATGCCGTACAGTTTTCTCTCTGTCCAGCTACGGTTTCATGATACGTTTTGAGCTTCTGGGAAAAGTTCTATCAGCGTGGAGTCTCACAGTTTAACCAGCAGGAAGGACGGGAGGCCTCAAATCAGCAGAATGGAAGCTCGAAATAAGACAACTGTTTACAGGACATAAACACACATACACACACACACACACACACACACACATCTGGCTGTTCTCCATCTGTCAGGAAGCCCAAACATCCAGCCGTGCGTGAAAACAGCGCTGCCCTGCCCAACACTGGTCCTCAGAGAGTCCAGTCAGGATGGAGCTGAACGGCATGGCCTGCAACCCAACACACACACTCATAGACACACACACTCACAGACACACACACACACGTCTACTGAGTTGAACACACTGGTTCTGTCAGTGTTTTTCTCAGTTGTTCACTCTGACATGAAGTCCAGCAGCTCCCAGCCTCTTTCTGTAGACCAGGAGAGTCAAACCGGTTCCACATTGAGCCCAGTTTGAGCTCCAGTGGACCAGACCAGTAAAATCACAGCATAATAGAGAAACAAAACGATTAAAAAAAATGAGACAGATGACACAAAATGTAACAAAAAGGTGGAAAAAAACGGACAAAAAAAATCACACAAATGACACAAACGAGACAAAAAAATAAACAAAACGACTAAAAAAGGACAAAAAAGACAAAAACAAGACAAAATATTACAAAAATAAGACAAAAAAGACAAAATTGAGAAATAAAATGACAAAAAAATGAGACAAATGATACAAAACAAAACAAAAAAGAGAACAAATTTTGTTAAAAACTGACAAAGCGACAAAAAAGTGAACAAAATCAAGACAAAAAATGACAAAATGACACAAATGAGACAAAAATGACAAAAAGAGAAACAAAACGACAAAAAAATAGTCAAACTACACAAATGAGACAAAAAAAACCAAAGGACAAAAATTACACACAAAACAACAAACAAACCAAACACAGAACGACAAAAACAACAAAAAAACACAAGCGAGACAAAAAGGAAACACAAATCGACAAAAACGAGAAACAAAACAATGCACATGAGACAAACGACAAAAGTCAGACTAAAAAAAACAACAAAAACAAGACAAAATATTACAGAAATGAGACACAAAGTGATAGAAATGGTATAAACGATGCAAAACAAAATTAAAAAAGAGACAAAAAATTGACAATAAAAATACAAAGCAACAACAAAAGCAACAAATGACAAAAACAAGATAAAAACACAAAACAACAGAAAAGACACAAAGAATAACAAATAAAGCACAATACAAAATAACAAAAATAAGACAAAAAAATTGCATAAATAACACAAGTGAGAAACATGACCAAAAAATAGACAAAAACAACACAAGCGACACAAAAAACACAAAACGACACACATGATACACAAAACAACAAATAAAACAAAACACAAAATGACAAAAATAAGACAAAAAATGCAAACGAGATGAAAAGGAAACAGAAAACGAGAAAAACAAGAAACAAAATGACAAAACATGAGACAAACAACAAAAAAAGACCAAAAAAAAGACAAAATATTACCAAAATGAGACACAAAAGAACAATGAACAATCTAGTATTTTACTGTATGATCCAAACAACTTGTCATGGTCTAGAAATGATTTTAAATTTATAGTTTCACTAATTTACAATCTGCAGTTAATGTCTTCTCTGGAATTTTTACACTTTGAGGGCCGGATTGGACCCTCTGGAGGACCGCTTTTGGCCCGCGGGCCGCATGCTGGACACCCCTGCTGTAAGCACATTCAGAGGGAAGTTTTCAGCGCTGGTTTCTGCTGTGCTTCAGGACAATAGCGGGACTCTGGTTGTGCTGTGGGTCGAGTCGTGTCTTGTCAGACGCCGTATCCTCTTTCCATTGAGGCTGACGGTTCTGAAGACCACAGGGGCCTCCAGCGGGCCCCGTGTTAAACACATCCAGCCTGACATAGAGAGAACAGCTCGTCTTTCACATCAAACAGCCCAACAGCCGAACAGCACGCCTACAACTCAAACAGTTCACAGCGTTTAGCCAGAACCTGCAGCTGAGTGTCAGAAACAACAGCAGCAACCTGAGATCTCCTCTCAGAACAGAGCTATTTAAGAGTTTCACCTCCGATGTTTGCTCATCATGTACGTTTAAACTTATTCTGCATGTAATAACAACAGCAGCAACCTGAGATCTCCTCTCAGAACAGAGCTATTTTCACCTCCGATGTTTGCTCATCATGTACGTTTAAACTTATTCTGCATGTAATAACAACAGCAGCAACCTGAGATCTCCACTCAGGACGGAGCTTTTTAACCCTCCTGTCGTTTTGGCCAGTTGTTGTTGTTTTTTATTTATTTTTAACTGTTTACGTGTAAGTCGAATTTTTTTACTGTGATTTTACTAGTTATCTGTAAATTTACAAAACAAGGAAAATCTGTAAAACAACAGTAAATTGTTCCACAGAATTATTGTTTAGGAAGTTTTACAACAAATTAATTTTACAGTGGAACACCTGCAGCCCAATAAACATATTCTATTATTATTATCCATCCATCCATCCATTATCTATCCACCGCTTAATCCTCACTAGGGTCGCGGGGGGGGTGGAGCCTATCCCAGCTGACTCGGGCGAAGGCAGGGGACACCCTAGACAGGTCGCCAGTCTGTCACAGGGCTACATACAAAGACACACAATCACTCTCACATTCACACCTACGGACAATTTAGAATGATCAATTAACCTCAGCATGTTTTTGGACTGTGGGAGGAAGCCGGAGTACCCGGAGAAAACCCACGCATGCACAGGGAGAACATGCAAACTCCATGCAGAAAGATCCCGGGAAAGCCGGGACGCGAACCAGGGATCTTCTTGCTGCAAGGCGAAAGCACTAACCACTACCCCACTGTGCAGCCCTATTATTATTATTATTATTATTATTATTATTATTATTATTATTATTATTATTATTATTATTATTATTATTATTGTTATTGTTAATAATAATAATAATAATAACAATAATAATAATAATAATATAAACACACTGAGCAGATCCTGGACATCCCCCCTGAAAGTCAGAGATTCTAGTTATGACCTCAAACATGTGAAACCATCCAGTGAGCAGGAGGCCACTGTGTTCTATGTTCTAAGTTCTATGTTCTTCAGTGTTCTATGCTCTGTGTTCTATGTTCTAAGTTCTATGTTCTTCAGTGTTCTATGCTCTGTGTTCTATGTTCTAAGTTGTATGTTCTTCAGTGTTCTTTGTTCTGTGTTCTATGTTTAAGTTCTTCAGTGTTCTATGTTCTTCAGTGTTCTCCATTCGTCAATGTTCCATGTTCTAAGTTCTACAGTGATCTATGTTCCATGTTCTTCAGTGTTCTATGTTCTTGAGTGTTCCATGTTCTTCAGCGTTCTGTGTTTGAGGTCCATGTGTGTGATGACGCTCAGAGACGGTGAAGGTGAATCAGTGTGTTCCCACCATAGACTTTACATACAGTCTATGCTACCCACTGTGACAGGGTTCCCACCACAGCCCTTCCCGTTCCATCCCATAATGTATACAGGCTTAAAGTGGTTTGGACGGGCTGATCCCGCCGGCTCACCGTCGGCACGGCAACCAGCGCTATCCTGGCTAACATCTGCTGCAGGACCCGGGCCCGCTCAGAATGGGCCTTAATCCCCACACAGGCGTGTTGTGGGGGAAAACATTCCTTCCTTTTAGAGACCAACAGCCGAGCCGCTGACCTGCAGGCAGCCGGCCTCTTGGAAGGACCCGGAATGCTGTCGCTGACGTGGCCTCTGATTGTGCCGGGGCCCATTATGGCTGTGCAGAGGGGTGTGACCGCCAGCATCGGCAGCGAGTTGACGTGGCCCGGTCCAGTTGGATGGATTTGGGTTTTGAAGTTAATGAAAGGTGGTAGAGGGGGTATCTGGGGCGGGGGGCCGCCTTGTTCTGCTAAAACAACAGGAACCAGATTCTCCTCTGAGGGTTCCTAAACATCCAGGACGTGTTGCTGCCGCATTTCTGGTCATCCTTCAGTGAGTTCAGAGTGAGGAGGTTTCTGTCAACAGCCGGGGGGGAACGGAGGGACGCGATGTCCACATGTGGTGGTGTGCTGCCCCCTAGTGGCCATGGTCAAGAACACAGGAGCTGCAGGAGCACACAGAAACTAGAAAATACAGCAGGGAGTCTGGAGCCTAACACCATGAGACGAAAATCTGCAAAGTAGTGACCATATTTACTTTGTTATTTCTATATATTTCAAGGCTTTATAAACACTGCAGAGCAACACTACAGCGATCAGACGTCTACGTGAAACAGACCAGATGCTGAATGCTGCTAAACAGGAGACAGAGGAGACTGGGAACCAATCAGAGCCCAGTGCTGGACGCTAGGCATTTTATTTACATTAAATTTTCTTTTTATACATTTAATTATTATTTAGACAATTTTTAGACTAGAAAATGCTTATTTTCCAACAAAAATTATTAAAATAATGTAGTGATGGCTGGTTAGCACTTTCACCTCGCAGCTAGAAGTAGCGCTACTTTTAAACCGATAAATCAATAAGGAAAGTATGATTTGAACCCTCCTGCTGAAAAAATATCAGCAAAAAAATTTCTCAAATTTATGAAAATTTGCAAAACCTTCAGGAAGAAAATTACAATAATTCCTTGAGTTTCCCTTAAAAGTTTTATTTTTTAAAAAAATCCCCCAAATTTAGCAAGAAAATTCTTGTAAATATTTTCAAAAAATAAGTAAAAATCTTCCAAAAAATCCTAAAAAAATATCTAAAGTGATTCCACATACATCAGTAAAACTTCTAATATTTTCTTTTAGAACATTCACATAAAAATCAACCAAAATCCAGTGAAATTTGCTGGATTTTGGCTGATTTTTATGTGAATGTTCTTAAGAAACATTTTTAACATTTCTTTTATTCCACAAAAAAAATGTTCAAAAATTTCCCAAAAATGTTGAAAATGTGGACATCAGAAGTTTCACTGTGAAAATATATATTTTTCCACATTTTCAAACTTTAAAACGGGTCAATTTTGACCCGCAGGACGACATGAGAGTTAAAAACGGTTAAAAACCAAACTTTCCTTAATGATTTGTCAGTTTAAAAGTAACGCTATTTTATAGTAAGAAACTACAAAATGAACATAATCCGACTTGCAGCTAGAAGATCCCTGGTTCACGTCCCGGCCGTCCTGGGATCTTTCTGCATGGGGTCTCCATGTTCTCCTGTACATGTGTGGGTTTTCTCCAGGTTCTCCAGCTTCCTCCCACAGTCCACAAACATGCTGAGGTTAACTGGTGATTCTAAATTGTCCGCAAGTGTGAATGCGAGCGTGATTGTTTGTCTCTGTGTGTAGCCCTGTGATGGACTGTTACCTGTCCAGGTGTCTCCTACCTTCACCCTCAGTCAGCTGGGATAGACTCCACCCCCAGTGACCCTGATGAGGACTGAGCGGTGTGTAGATGATGGATGCAGCGATGTCAGAGCCGGTCTATGACTGAACTGTGGTGCTGCAATGCACCATGGGAGTTCTGGGTGTTGGAGGTTTAAATGTCATTATTGTGATTTATGTTAGTATTCCAGTGTTACTAGTGTTTGTGTTTTACTGTGGCTTAGTCAGCCTAGTTAATTTGGTTCAGTGTTATGTTGTCAGGACCGTGACTGTGAAGTGTGTTTGATCACTTCCTGCCACATTTTCCTATAATACTGCTCTCTGTATCTGTCAAAATAAAAGCACCTTTCAGTTGCAGAGAGTATAAAAGGCAGATATCCTTTCTCCAGCATTGTTTTTTATGGCAGCTCGCCACAATAATAAATATATAAAAGTACCTATACACCAGAAAATCCTGCGATATAGCGAAAAATCGTGAACCGCAATAGATGAGGGACCGTTGTACACCCCGATACTCACACCAAGAATCATTCAAAGTCACAACACGACAAGCAAACAACTCCTCTGCTCTCTGAAACAAGCCGAGCCATGATCCTTCATATTACCGCTGCTGATAAAGATCTTCTCTGGAGAAATGAAGACGCAGCGCCATCAATCAGTCCATCAGCTGCTATGAAATATGTATTTGTCTTAATATGGAGTTTGATTCCATCAAACCCATTTCACGGACCATTTCCCTATGCAAACACCTCCGGGAGGAGCAGGGAGGGTGAGCAGTCGAGGAAGAAACACCTCGGTGTGTGTACATGATGAGATTTAATTGAATAGTTCTGCATCAGTGCCAAGAAGCTAGTTAGTGTGTTTGCAGAGGTCTGACTTGTTGGGTTTTTTTCTACTCTTGGCATAGTCCTTCTCTAGTTTCAATCACAGACGGAGAGAAACCTGAGGAAGTAGGAGGAACATCACGGCAGAATGAAAACATTCATACGCCTCCAGGCCACGTTCAAAAAGTGCCAAAGCTACACAATAAGAAGAGCTCAGATGGATCTGCAGGTTATTTCTGGAAGCAACATCAATCCATGATGTTTCAGCTCAGCAGAGGTTTGTTTAGAAGACAGGCTGAGCTTTGTTCTGCTGAGAATCAAACAAGAACGAGAGAAAAATATCTTCAAGCATAAACAGCATGTTCAGCCATGAGGTGAAAGATTTTAGAGAAGTTAAATGATAAAAATAAAAAAGAACAAACCCACAACAAGTCACATTCTTCAGGTTTTCTTTCTGCCTCCATGTTAATCACAGAAATTCCTTTTAAAGTGGATAAAATGCGCTGGATGGTTTCTGTCCTTCTGAGTTTAAACAGAACTATTACGATTTTCCCATCGTTTTATATATCATCCCTCCATTTCTTCCATTTCTCTTTTCTTGTTAATCACATAGGAAATTCAGTTTTTTCACCTTGACTTATATATTTTTATACAGCGCAACTTCACAACATTTGTCATCTCATAGCACTAAACTGTACGGTGAAGACTTTACAATTATTATTATTATTATTATTATTATTATTATTATTATTATTATTATTATTTTTATTTTTTTATTTATTTTTTTTTAAATAGCTTTTGTGCCTTTTGTTGGCTTCATTGGACAGGTTGAGAAGCAGACAGGAAAGCAGGGTGAAGAATGGGGGGAAGACCTGCAGCAAAGGGCCGAGAGCTGGTTTCCAACCCATATAACCCAACGCGTTGAGCTATCTGGGCGCCCGACTGTAAGAATTTTAAGCAAAAAAAACAACAATCCAAAGTTCCAGCTTGGTTTTCTAATGTTCCTTCCAGAGTCTTGGATTTCTAGGTCGGCAATTTAGTGATGAAATGAGATTTTATTGATCTCATATGAAGGGAAAAGTTGCTTCAGGGTTTAAGACCATGTGACAGTGTAAGGGATTAAGTTGTAAAAAAAAAAAAGCTGTATTAAGTTGTGTGTAAAATACCAGAAATATTTCTGTCAAACAAACCATAAAGGTTCCTTGGTGACACAAAGCTAGCGAGTTTCTGTCAGCTGTCCAGTTACTGTTAGAGCTCTTAACCCTCATGTCGTCCTGCGGGTCAAAACTGACCCGTTTTAAAGTTTGAAAATGTGGAAAAAAAAAATCTATTTTCACAGTGAAACTTCTGATGTCCACATTTTCAACATTTTTGGGAAATTTTTGAACATTTTTTTGTGGAATAAAAGAAATGTTAAAAATGTTTCTTAAGAACATTCACATAAAAATCAACCAAAATCCAGCGAATTTTGCTGGATTTTGGTTGATTTTTATGTGAATGTTCTTAAAGAAAATATTACAAATTTTATTAATATATATTGAATCACTTTAGATATATTTAGGATTTTTTTTGGAAGATTTTTTACTTATTTTTTGAAAATACTTACAAGAATTTTCTTACCAAATTTGGGGGATTTTTAAAAAAATAAAACTTTTAAGGGAAACTTTTAAGGAATTATTGTAATTTTCTTCCTGAAGGTTTTGCAAATTTTCATAAATTTTTTTGCAGAATTTTTGTATTTTTTTTCAGAGTAGGAAACAATATTTTTTGGTGCCTTTAAATGAAGACAACAGGAGGGTTAGAGGTAAAACTGCAGCAACAAGTGGAGCTTCTTCAGTCCAAATCTATCAACACCTCTCTCTAAATGCTACTAAATGCTCCTCCAGGAAGGACTAGTTACCTGCAGCCATATACTGACACCTGGTGGATCATTGTAGCTACTGCAGATAATAACTACAGACGGCATGTAGGTTCATTTTAAACAACAAAACTACTGTCTGCATTACAGTGTGGATTAAATAAAAAAGGAACAAAACTCATCTGCAGCATCTGATCTACAGCTCCATGGGCTATGAGACAGGCAGAGACACAGATATGCCACACAGTAAACGAGGCGACGGGATGCAGAGGTTGATGCTGATGGGAGATAGCGGTGACGGTGATGTAATTATCCTGTGTTTGTGTTGTTTATGTGTGGAGGCGACCTGCAATCTCACCGTGTCTGCTGCTCAGTGTGAGGACTATTTGGTCCAGCCGCGGCAGATAAGCAGCGAAACGGAGGCCGGTGGGTGAGCTGGATATCTGCCTCCCAGGTAGCAGGGTCACTCAGGTGCACTCTGCAGGGACGAGTGGAGGAGCAGAATGAGAGCAGATAAAGCAGGAGAGGACAGAAAGGGTGGCGATGAGGGAGGTGAAAGGAAGAGATGGAGTGGACAAAGGACATGCTGTCAGGCACTTATCAAGATTCTCACAGCTCCGGCCATGAGACTGTATGACTCTGGATGTGTGCATAAAACCAAGGCAGGGCTCTGGGTTTGTCTATGTGTGAACTCTGCCGACTGTCCTTGTTTCCATGGGGCTCCAGGTCGGCCTGATGGGCGGGACTAACACCCACAATGCCGATTGTTTTCACAGCACACACACAGCGGATCAGGCCGGCGGGCACCAGATATTATCATGTGTGTCGCTGCTGTTTCTGGTTTTCGTTTCCATTTCCTTTTTTTTTTTTTTTTTTACACAAAGACAAAGTATTCCTAATCCCCTCATGTCAACCTGACTGTGGAGACTGTAGATGAAAATAAATACTGGAGTCTGACAGCAGCAGCAGACTCTTTTAAATGTGAGCAATAAGAAATATCATGTGGTTTTCATAAAATTTTAGGTGATTTTAGCAGGTTTCGGGTCTTTATAGCTGCACTAAAGGGGTCACAAATATGTTGAAGACAAACAATATTGTGACCAAGAGTTTCCCAAAATCTGCAGATTTCAGCGGTAACAGGATGACAGCTATGCAGCACCGATGAATTTAAATACCAGTATGTTTCTGATGCAGTTCATTTAAATGGATACAGGCAGAGTCGCGGCTCTTTTTGTGTTTTTAATGATCATTTTGTGTTGTTTTGGGAAACTTGAACTGCCTTTAACACCGTGGATCATAATTAATAATAATTATTCTTTGTTCACCTGGTTCAGTACTGGTAAACTGCAACCCGTTTTGCTTGTGAAGTCCCTCAGGGCTCAATTTTGGGTCCTATTTTTTTTCTCATTGTACATGCTCCCTTTGAGGTTTATTTTTAGGAAACGCCACGTGTTTTTTATTGTTTGTCAGATGATATACAGATCTATCTGCTCATAAAAATAAAACGTTAAAAAACTCAGTGTAGACCTTCATGGACTGCTTCAAAGGTATTAAACATGACAATTTCCTTGACCTTCATGAAAATAAGACAGAGATTATTGGGTTTGGATGACCAGACCTTCTGTTGATGGCACTTTTGGCCTTAAATGGCCTTAAATGATAGCTCTTTTGTTAAAAACCAGAATGAAACTCAATCAAATGGCTTCAATAAAAGAATAACCTTGAGGTCGCTGTGTGTTTTAATCTTCCTTCCATCATTCCTGATATCTCGTCCATGACAGATTATTTCCACATTTTGGGACAGAAAACTTCTACTCCTCCAGAACAACCTCTTCAGGGTTTTTTCATTTACTTTGCAAATTAATTCCAGTATTTGACTCAAAAACTTTCTCATAACCTTGAGCTTAATGTGACCACTTTCTGTTTTTCTTGTGCCTGCTTTGTTTTGTCCAAATTATTGTCATTTATTTGGAGTTTCAGGTCACGTGATGAATGTAAGGTCAATGTTCACTTCTCTTTTTTGGTTTTAACTCGTCTCTCCAAAGTTCTGTTATAAATATCTGGCTTAGGAGCTAAATATGCCTCTATAGTCACCAGCTGCTGCTAGCTGAGGTTAATACTGAACCAAATAGTAAAGCTGCAGCTGTACAAACTAAATAATATAGTCAAAGAAGCTTGAAACGCTCTGTAGAGCTCAGGAGAACTGAGTGATTATTCTGTAGGAGTTGGTCAAAATGTCATTGACACTTTTATGAGAATATTAATCAACAAAGCTATAAAAAGGTCTGGAAATGATTTGAATCTCTATTACTTTACCCTGATTGTGTAACTGGGAGAGGCTAGATTGGAGAAAAAGTCCTACAACATTAACGTTTAATTAATACTGCCTAGATTATCATTTTACTAGATAACTACTCAGGGCTGCACAGTGGAGTAGTGGTTAGCACTTTCGCCTTGCAGCGAGAAGATCCCTGGTTCGCGTCTCGGCTTTCCCGGGATCTTTCTGCATGGAGTTTGCATGTTCTCCCTGTGCATGTGTGGGTTTTCTCCGGGTACTCCGGCTTCCTCCCACAGTCCAAAAACATGCTGAGGTTAATTGATCATTCTAAATTGCCCGTAGGTGTGAATGTGAGAGTGATTGTTTGTCTATATATGTAGCCCTGCGACAGACTGGTGACCTGTCTAGGGTGTCCCCTGCCTTCGCCCGAGTCAGCTGGGATAGGCTCCACCCCCCCGCAACCCTAGTGAGGATTAAGCGGTGGATAGATAATGGATGGATGGATGGATGGATAGATAACTACTAGCTCTAAATAACAGTTTTTAAGGGGATTCTCACTTTTCTACTCTTCATTTCACTTTTCTTACTACCTGTCATCGTCACTTTAAATCCTGGTGCCTTGAAATGTGTAAATATTTTATACTGAATTTTAATTACACTTAATATTTCTATAGATTTTAAAATTTGAAATGTTTTGTTTATAGAATTATACAGCAAGTTTTTCAGAGTATATACTAACCTTTAATGTTACTAACCTCCCTGTTTTGTCTTTTTGTTATTTATGTTGTATGTAAGCTGCAGAACACTTGAATTTCCCTCTGGATTAATAAATTATCTATCTATCTATCTGGGCAGTGGACTCATTCTGGAAACAGCAAGTGAGTTAAATTTTAAAAAAACACACTGTACTGAATCGCCAAAAGAATTAAATCAAAGCATATTTCAGTTATTCTAACGTACCCGGAGCGTGGTCCTACAACAGAAAGCTGTGAAAACCTGTCTGTCCCACACCAACACCAGGAAAAACACATGCACGTGTCACACAGAGCGGTAAAAAACGCAACCAGAGCCTAGAGGAGCTCTGCCAGGTTCAGCAGCTGCTTCAAACAGCCATGAATCCTGCTATCAAACACAGAGCCTTTTGAGAAACGAAGCGTCCGTCAGCTCCTGTCAGCGGCAGATGGAAGAACGAGAACCCAGGCCAGACTCTGTGGTGGCTCACGTTCATTTAGTGGCTTTAATTTTACACTCAGAGCAGCAGGAAAGAGGAAAATATTAGTATGACATGAGAACGTTGCCTCACACATGGCAGAGGCTGGATATCTGAGTAGTCTAGTCTTATCTTCAAATATTAGTTTTATCACCACACCGCTCTCAGTGGAAAATCTAGTTTAAATCATCATCAGAGCACCTTTACAACACATTCCCCTAATAAGCACCAAAGTTTGTTGCAAAAAATAACATAATTTCTAATGATTGTGGCCAAAAAAAATGGTACAAAAAAAATCATAATTTATAAGTTGACAGCATTCCACCAAATCTTAACATAAAAATAACTCAAATCCATAGTTTATTTAAATGTCAGTTTACATCGACAGATATTCCTATATTGAATTTTTTAATGCTGAAAAAACATGATAAAATGATTGTGATTTTTGCTACATCTTCCCTAAATTTGCAGGCTCTGTTGCATCACGATGCTTCATTTAGAACGGGATGACGTGACACATTTCATCTTTTATCAAAAATAAAAATAAATAAAAATGCAGCTCCTGCTGGAGATGCATTTTTATTTGTTTTAATTTTTTTATTTATAGAAATGCATTACAAATAAAATGTATTATTATTATCATTGTTATTCTTAATGCAACTTTTCATTCTAAAAATGTAAATATTCTGGTTTCAAATGGAAATTGAACATTATATAGTCTAACATAATGCAGCTCCGATCACCTGTCAGTCTGACTACACAAAAAAATAACCCTAAACACTGCAGCCAGTATAAAAACCAAACAAAATAACTATCACCTCTTAAGAATCTGTTTCAACCATAACATTTGCTACTAGACAGAGTCAGAACCCCGTCTGATGCCAGCCAGGTGTAACCGGGGGTGTAACTCCATCTCAGCTGCTTTTTGTTCAGGTCATGTAATGAGTCGGTAATGAAGCTGTGAAATATTGATGACCACGCTCACCTAACACTGTTCCTCTACAGGGGTCCTCTCAGCTCAGAACTGAAAAGACTTTACACCTCCCTAACCCTAACCCTGAAGAACTGCAGATTAGGAGGCCAATGAAGGCTTTACGGGAGCTCAACAATGGAAGTGGTCACACACATGGACCAGTAGATTTAAGATCACATTGATTAAGTCTTTTAAGAGTTGCACACTAGTAGAATTTCACATGCTGCTGTGAATATGGTGCAAAACACATTTACACCTGCTTCTTTCTGAGAGCCATCACCACCCTGAATTCTCACATGTAGCAACCAGCCAACAACATCATGTAAAATGTGCAGATATACATCCCTGTTTCTGCTGCTGCTGCTGCTGCTCTATACTACCTCAATATTCCCTGTCTGTAGTGTGTATACTACCTCAATATTCATTCTATATTATGTATACTACCTCAATATTCTCTCTGTATTATGTATACTACCTCAATATTCATTCTATATTATGTATACTACCTCAATATTCTCTCTGTATTATGTATACTACCTCAATATTCTCTCTGTATTATGTATACTACCTCAATATTCTATCTGTATTATGTATACTACCTCAATATTCATTCTATATTATGTATACTACCTCAATATTCTCTCTGTATTATGTATACTACCTCAATATTCATTCTATATTATGTATACTACCTCAATATTCATTCTATATTATGTATACTACCTCAAATCATTCTATAAAATGTTATACTACCTCAATATTCATTCTATATTATTATACTACCTCTAATATTCTCACTGTATTATGTATACTATACCTCATTATTCATTCTATATTATGTATACTAATCAAAATTCATTCTAAATTAGTTAACTTAACCTCATATTCATTTCTAAATATGTATACTACCTCAATATTCATTCTATATTATGTATACTACCTCAATATTCATTCTATATTATGTATACTACCTCAATATTCATTCTATATTATGTATACTACCTCAATATTCATTCTATATTATGTATACTACCTCAATATTCATTCTATATTATGTATACTACCTCAATATTCATTCTATATTATGTATACTACCTCAATATTCATTCTATATTATGTATACTACCTCATATCCACTCACCCTGTGCAATACAATCATACCAAAGTGTGCAGCACACTTTTTTACAGTGCAATATATTATTTTTCTTTACAATTCTTTTTTTAAAGATATTTACCGTTTGTGGCATTTATATTGTATATTTGTAAATAGAGACGGTTTGCACTACCTTTAGGACTTTTTAAGATTTTTATTTTGCACCTTCTGCTATGTTTGCACTGAAAAGGAGAAGCTCTCCAATCTCGTTGTACACCATATAATGACAATAAAGCACATTCTATTCTATATAGGGACTTTCAGTGTCTCTTTATGGTTCTGTTTTTGTTAAATTGTGCTTTTGCGTATCTCAAATTATGTTTGCAACATGAATGATGACATTTTGCTCGGTTTTCAAAACAATTTTTGCATCTATTTCACTTTTTTTTTTTAAGAACAGAATTGAAGAGAAGAGAATTCCTTTATTGTCATTGTACCAGTACAATGAAATTAGGAAAGTGCAATCCTTAAGGTGCATAGGTAGCAGCATCGTAATGAATAAGTAAAAACAAATAAAAAGCTAACATAAGAAATATACCACACTACATTCATGCCACAAGTCATATCACTGCGTTCCTGTTATTGCACAATTCCCTATCAATGTGTGTGTGTCTAGTTTTTGTCCGTTGAGTGCAATTATGGCCCTGGCCTGTTTTTCATCCTGCTTGTTCTTGCTTTTATTGTCCTGCTCTCTGGCAGGCGCTCCAGGACTTGTGGCATGAATGTAGTGTGGTATGTTTCTTATGTTAGTTTTTTATTTGTTTTTACTTATTCATTACGATGCTGCTACCTATGCACCTTAAGGATTGCACTTTTCTCATTTCTTTGTACTGGTACAATGACAATAAAGGAATTCTCTTCTATTCTCTTCAATTCTATTCTAAAAATGTGAAGTAGATGCAAAAATTGCTTTGAAAACCGATCTAAATCTCATCATTCATGTTGCAAACATAATTTGAGATACACAAAGGCACAATTTAACAATAATGGAACCATAAAGAGACACTGGAAGTCCCTCACTTCATCAGACTGCTATAAATACTTCTTTAGGTGACTCATTATAACTTATATTTCTGGGAAACAATGACAGATAACTGCTGACTCTTAAATGAACTTACCCATCTGGCAGCCACACATGAGGTCATTCATTTGGAGGAAGCATTGAGGCTGTGTTTAACTGCTGAACTAAAGTGTAAAACTTTGCATTGACTCTTAGGTATAATGATTGAAACAGCTTACCTTAATTATCTCCTTAATGAGGGCTGCATGAGGTTTCGCCCTGCCTTCCTTTCGTTCTACTTTAAAGCTTCCAACACGTGATTTTCTTCTGATTGTAACTGAAAAGGTTCACGTTTAACCACTTTCGTTTCATGTGGAGAACTACTGCTGTTTTGTCGAGTCCAAGAATGTAAACTGGACGTCTGTGTACCTTTTCTATCGAGTAGAAGTATAGATATTTAGCCGAAGAACCAAACAACTTTGACTTTCGTTGCTAGCTAGCTCGGCGGAATCGCGTCGCTAAGCAACCAGCAGCGCTTTGGAGGCTATGCTAACAGCTAGCTCGTTAGTCGGAGCTTCTAAACCAACCACCAGACTGATTTTAACATCCTTTTGAAGTCATTGTGCTACACGTTTAAGTGTACACGAAGTTTTCTTTAACAAATAAGACTGTGTGTTGAGGCTAACTCGTTCTTTTTGGTAAAAGACTACACAAACGATGTAAAACTACAATTCCCTACGTCCTCAGCCTGCCGTCCGCCGGCTACAAGTGTCGTGACGAACGGAGGACTTATAGGAGTGACCTCCGGCTGAGAGATAAGTGGGGGAGCGAGCAGTGGAGATGGTAAGTAGGACCTGAAACTCTGTTTTACACCTTATTATCTGTTCGTATTGCGTTGTGGACTGCTGTTATTCCAGATAATCTGATAAGCAGTTCACAAAGTTCGTCAAAGTTCGCTGTGTGGGTAGATGTTAACGACAGTCCGGACAGTGGCTTGAACCTGAAGTTTATTTTAGTTAATAATTCAGCCATATTCATGTAATTTGTTACTTCGGTTTATTTAAGGTGTTGAATGAACACTACTGAGTGAATGTAAAGGCTTGCTAACCAGGTTAAATATATCCTGGTGCTGTTATGTAACCCAGAGCTGTCAGGAAGCCTCAGGTCTATTTTAAAACTGACCTGACTTAGTAAATCCTGTAGACAGACATGGACACCCAAACTGTGACTGTAATACAGTAAAATCAATGCTAATAACACTAACAGCAGCCTCCTTTGCCTTGTGTGTTGCAGTCTGAGCCTATTAGAGTTCTGGTGACCGGTGCTGCTGGGCAGATTGCCTATTCTCTGCTCTTCAGCATCGCCAAGGGAGATGTCTTTGGCAAAGATCAGGTAAGGAAGGGCTTTGTCTTGCTCTTATAGCACACCTCCATTTCCTTATCTCATTAGACGGTGTCACAAGACCTGTAGGCTTGTGCCAAACAGCTGTGAATGCCACTAATGTTCCACATCATTCCTGGGAGGTGACACCGAATAGATGTTGTCCCCGTGGGAATCGATCAGATTGCGTTTGCTCATCCAAGTGGCCTTGGAGCAGCGGGGATTGTCCTTGAAGTCAATGAAATGGATCTCGTTCCAAGAGTCTTAGGCCAACTTTAAAACCACTTGATCCATTTGGCACATGCCCTAGTCAGCGCGCCGCATGGCTTAGGCCTTCACACGCTGTTCCAGAGACAGCTCAGCCTCCCAGCACATGGAAATCATTCTAGAGATGCATCTGAATTCACTTCAGCACATTTCATTCATCACATTCCACTGCCAAACATTCTTCCCCCTCTGTCCCCGTCTCCTGCCAGCCGATCGTCCTGCTCCTCCTGGACATCACCCCCATGCTGCCGGTCCTGGAAGGTGTTGTCATGGAGCTGCAGGACTGTGCCCTCCCACTTCTGAGAGGTAATCATCTGATAATGTGGCACCAAATATCACAGTTTGACTATGGATTTTACTTTACAACTGGCTGTTTTGTTGTTTTTTTAAGCTATTTCGATACACAGAAAATATAAAATGCTATTTTCTATTGTCACGATGTGCTACTTCCTTACAACAGGTGTTTAAATCAGTTTGTGACTCTTTTCTCTATATTATAAGGACATGTGCACATACTGAGTGAATCTACAAGCAATAAAGATAGATAGATAGATAGATAGATAGATAGATAGATAGATAGATAGATAGATAGATAGATAGATAGATAGATAGATAGATAGATAGATAGATAGATAGATAGATAGATAGATAGATAGATAGATAGATAGATAGAACCTTTATTGATCCCGTAGCAGGGAAATGTTCAGTGTTGTGTATGTATAAATTAAAGATGAACAACCACATTATTACCTCCTATTATAATGCCATGGTTGGAATTCCCTGTTCAAAACCCCAAACATGAATGTACTATGGTTCAGCTTTTGATAACACTGTCTTCATTGTGCTCATTATATCTCATTAATAACTGAACTCTATCTATGGTGACCAGTAAGAACCAGATCATGAGTTGCTCCACGACCTCATGGCTCAATGTGTTCAACTTTCTGGTGGCTCTAAAGTTCATTCAGGCACATGTGGTTACAAGGAAATGTTGGGGTAGATTGTTTTACATACGCATATATGTATACACTTTTAATCTTTATTTTTAAGAAAGGGACAATGTACATTCATCAACATTTTAACAATGTACATTCACCCGAGTTAGCAGAAAAGCTAGTTTCCATCAGTAGAACCTCTGCCTGTTGTTGTCCTGCGTGTTTGGACTCCAGGGAGAATATATTTCCAATTTGCCTCTGTTATTCACTTTTCACTTTGGAGGGGATTCATCTTCATCTTGGATAACAGATGCTGCAGCTTGTTTTGTTTTTTATCAGTATGATGGTGCGCTTTTTGCATCGAAATTTCAGTCATAAAGTGCACCAACTAGAGTATGTTGTGGTTGACAATAAAGTGGCTATTCTATTCTATTCTATTCTATTCTATTCTATTCTATTCTATTCTATTCTATTCTATTCTATTCTATATTGTGTGGAAACTCTGAGACCTGTTTTGTTGGTAGCGGTTTTGTACACAGAGCCTCTAGGGACCCTTAATCAATATTTAATTTTACTTTATTATTATTTATACACAGCCCTGAGTTTCATTCATTGGAGCTAAAAGGAGCTTGGAACAACTTTTCTTCTAAATGTTGGAGGAGGAAAACACATTTTCCTTGGTTTGGGAAGGCCCAGTTTCCTTTCCTGAGACTCTAGACCAATTAAAAATAAATGAAAATTAAAATAAATATGGCGTTGGCGTACGTGTCGTCATGGTAACTGCTGTCATAACACCAGTCGTGAGGCACCATTATGTGCCACCTCCATTGTGACCTGGAATTTTTCCTCTGAAACGGTGCCGTCCTTTGCTTTGTTTGGTCGGGGCTGTGAGAGGCCCCAGCATGAACCAACTGTAGAGCAAAGACAACGCTTGGTGCACCGAGATGGGCCGGCCGAACACAATGCCGCTCGCACGTCTGACGCATCGAAAACACATTTCTGAGAATTGTACACGTGCATGGTTGTAAGAAGGATGTAAAAATGAGCTGAAGTGATGAGAGACTAGCTGCATATGTCATGAACTTCTGTTGTAGCTGTTTTAGAGACTGTGTGAGGAAATTTAGTTCATTTAACCAAAGAACAGAGAAAACGTTGCTGTTGTCACTGGAAACCTGGCCTGCTAAGAGATACCACTAAAGGATCATGAAGTACGCATTCTTCCTACTTGATTTCACTCAAATGGTCAGTTGTCAACCATGTTTACATAATTTTCAACAAAAAAGAAGAATAAAAAGTCAGTTTAGGAGGTGAAGTTGGCAAAAATACTCCTTTTAGCCACCAAAAAGTTGCTCTCAAGGGATTTACAGAGTGTAAAAACACAACAGTAAGTCGTTTCCTCCTTCCACAGAGATTGTCCCCACCGACAAGGAGGAGGTGGCCTTCAAGGACCTGGATGCTGCCATCCTGGTGGGCTCCATGCCCAGGAAGGAGGGCATGGAGAGGAAGGATCTGCTCAAAGCCAACGTGGCCATCTTCAAGAGCCAAGGAGCCGCTCTGGACAAGTATGCCAAGAAGACCGTCAAGGTGATCACATGCAGACTTCCATAACTTCTGTTCATTTTTCTGGAGTTACATGTGTTGTTGCTGCTCTGGGTTGATTTCTATTGTTTCTTTCAGTTCTTGTGTTCTCAAAAATAGCAACCTATTTTAAGTATAAGTTATTTTCCTCCTGCTGAACCATATTTTTAGTCTCTCTGTGGTACTGCTGATTACAACTTTGTTTTTTTTTAGACAGTGGCTCCACTTTTCAGAGACTCAAATATGAAACCTACAGCAGCATATCATTTAGAACTGGATGATGACTGGTGGTGAGCTGTTGACTTGTTGACTTTATGCTGAGGTTATGTTTTAATGTTTGGTTTCAGGTGCTGGTTGTTGGAAACCCTGCCAACACCAACTGTCTGATTGCAGCTAAGTCTGCTCCTTCCATCCCCAAAGAGAACTTCTCTTGTCTGACCCGTCTGGACCACAACAGGGCTCGCTCTCAGGTACGTTCCTACAGGTGATCTGCTACTGCTTTAACCCTCCCGTTGTCCTCATTTACGGGCACTAAAAAATATTGTTTCCTTGTCTAAAAGAAAAATCCAAAAATTCCCCAAGTTTCTGAAAATTTGCAAAACCTTCAGGAAGAAAATTCCAATAATTCCTTAAAAGTTTCCCTTAAAAGTTTTATTTGAAAAAAAAAATAAAATAAAATAAACCAAATTTGGCAGGAAAATTCTTGTAAATATTTGAAAAAATGAATAAAAGTCTTCCCAAAAAATATCTAAAGTGATTCCATATATATCAGTAAAACTTCTAATATTTTCTTTAAGAACATTCACATAAAAATCAACCAAATGAATTATCCGGTGAAATTCGCTGGATTTTGGTTAATTTTTTTGCAAATAAAAATGTTGAAAATGTGGACATCAGAAGTTTCACTGTGAAAATATATTTTTTTCCACATTTTCAAACTTTAAAACGGGTCAATTTGATCCGCAGGACGACACGAGGGTTAAGAGCCACACTGTCAGTCCTCAGCTTCTTCTATTAACTGATGAGTGAACCAAACGTCCTCTCCGTTCTGCAGGTTGCCATGCGCTGTGGCGTTCCTGCCACTCACGTGAAGAATGTGATCATCTGGGGCAACCACTCGTCCACCCAGTATCCGGATGTGCACCACTGCCTGGTCAACATGTCCGGCAGCGAGCTCGCCTGCTTCGATGCAGTCAAGGATGACGCCTGGCTCAAAGGAGAATTCATTGCTGTAAGTTGATGATTTAACTCTGTCCCATACAGCACAGGGGATGGAATTAAATTCCAAAAAGACTAAGACCATGTGTTTTGGCAAGACGACACCAGAGAACTTTGTATTCAGTACAGAAGGTAGCGGTCTAGAGCAGGTCCATGAATCCCAGCACCTTGGAACCACGATAGCAGAAGATGGGGAAAGTGGATGAAGAAATTAAAAGAAGAATTGCAAAGGCGAAGACCAAGCTTTGGGAATGCAAAGAATTCCTTTGTAGAAACATCAGCATTCCACTGAAACTAAGACTGCTGAGATGTTCTGTGTGTTCTGGACTAGATTATGGATGTGAGACTTCCAGAAGAGAAGCGTTTGAGATGTGGTGTGTTACAAGGATGTTAAAAATTAGTTGGAGAGAAAGAGTGACAGACATGGAAGTGTTAGAGAGAGCTGATACTAAAGGAGCCTAGGGTGGATCTAATGCAAAGGAACAGGAATTCTGCTGGTCATGTTCTGGTGGCAGCGCTGGAAAGCGCCATAACATAACTCTTGAAGGCACCATCGAAGGAACACATGCAAGAGGAAAGCAGAGAGGAAAATGGAGTGATGAGTTCAACACAGTCCTAGACTGAAGCAAAGAGAGCTGCAGAGGATAGAGACAAATGGACATCTGTGGTGGCCAACCTTCAGAACCAAGACCACACATGATGATGATGAAGTTGATGATTACTAAGTCGATCCAGGCAAACTGTCACTCACCAAGTTGGTTTAAGTTTAGAGAATTCATGTAGAAAATAGAAATATGTTCACATTTTATGGAAAGCTTAATTTAAGTCTCTAAGAGGTCCTATAGAAGAGGAATGTTGACCTGGTCACACACATTTTTGTGACTTTTTTATGTGTCTTAGTTTTTGAATTTTATATTTATTAAAGCATTTTAGGCCCAAAATTCCAGAGAAAACAGCTGAAGATGTTCCACCCTTGAAATCAAAGCCTTAAAGTCAAATCCAGCTTTCACTGGGGTTACACTGTGGTTAGATGGTGAGCTGTCTGTTTAATCTCAGGTCTTCTGCTCCTGCATTTCATCTAACAGTCCATGTTCTCATCTTGCAGACGGTTCAACAGCGAGGCGCTGCAGTCATCAAGGCCAGGAAGCTGTCCAGTGCCATGTCTGCAGCCAAAGCCATCTGTGACCACATGAGAGACATCTGGACTGGCACCCCCGAGGTAAACGCTCAGTCATTAATGTAGGAGCTGGAATATGGGGATGTTTGCCTGGTGACCTGTTCTGACTAAACAGAGCTGTTGCCACAAGCCCTCAGCTGACACCTTTTTATGATCTGGTAAAGTAAAAATGAAAAGAAAGGGGTGAGTATATGATCAGAATACGATCCATTTCCTACCATTTGTCAGATCTTCAGACCTCCCTCTTCTCACTACCAAGGGTTTCCCACATTAACTGAGGAACATAATCTCTCCTGCATATCCTGGGTTTTGTCATAAGTTCTTCTCCTGGTAGGACATGCCAGAACACCTAAAATGGGCATCCTGAATCAACTTAACTGGTTCCTTTCAGGGCAGAGAGCATCACTTCTCCTCTGAGGTCCTCCTGAAAAACCAAACTCAGTCTACTGTGATTTTTTTTTTCCACATCCAAAGTTCATCATCTCCACAAATCAATAGAATCCCTCCATAAACCTCAGCCCAGAATTAGTTCCTGCACGGTGACGGTAGAAGAGCAGTAATGCACGTGTTCAGCAGTAGAGTTCATGTATATGTAGATAGGACCTATAGGATTACATGTATGTGTAATATTAAAGTTATCTAGAGCTAACTGCGACATGTAATTCAAGTATTGTTCAGATTTTATTGTTGTGTAACCTCAAGAATGAGCTCCAGCTGATTAAAGCTGTGGTTCTTTAGGCTAACTGTGGCAGTTTAAAATCTGATTGTTGGACACATTTCCAGATCAGAAAGACTGTATGGGTTTATTTCTGTGTTCAAGAAACTGCACTGACTTTCTTCCTCTGGAGTTTGTAGCTGATAAATGAGATGCAAGTATTCTGTACATATTTCTACTTGTTTGATCTGCTTTGTGGCAAATGTAAGTGAAGGCAGAACTTGTTCCGTGGGTTTCTGACAGTTTTTTTTAATTGTGAAGCTGGTGATGATGAGATGTAACTTTGTGGCATCAGCTTGAACCAGTTTGTCATCTTTTTTATTTGTTCTTGCAGGGTGAGTTCATCTCTATGGGCGTTTACTCCACTGGTAACCCTTATGGAGTCACAGAAGACCTCATCTACTCATTCCCTGTCCAGATCAAGGTACGACTAATCTGACCTCTGTAGTAGCAGCATAGAGGATGTTTTCAAATCGACTGATAGCTAAAAGTGAGCTAGAAGTGTCACTTCAGCTTTTAACTTTCCATAATGTGGGGAAAAAGGGGATTTTTTATTTTTTTGGAGCTGCATGTTGCAAAACACCAACCTGACGGAGGCGCTCTCTTTCCTCAGGACAAGAGCTGGAAGATTGTAGGTGGTCTGAGCATCAACGACTTTTCCCAAACGAAGATGGACACCACGGCATCAGAACTGATAGAGGAGAGAGACACAGCTGTGAGTTTCCTGGCAGCATGACTAGACCCTGCAGGACCACCCCGAAACCCAGATAGTGAGAAAACCCCAGACGCTCGCCTGTGAAGAAGCACTCCACCAAGCCCAGCTTTACCCCAGATCACTGTGGGCATGAGTTGAGAGACTGAGTCGGTGTTTATGGGTGTGAGGCTGGTTTTATACTTGTATGCTGAAAGGGTGCAGATCAGAACGAACATAGTTTGTGATCTAGAAAAAAAAGCTTGTGTAAAAGTTTACTTTGGTTACAAATGATTGGACAGAATTAGTCTCCTGTTTTACTCACTGCATTTCATGAGTATAACTCCACCATTAGTATGCGGTATTTACTCAAAGTCCAGCAGATTTGTTAGCAGCTGCTTTCTGATTTGTTTCTCTGGGGTAACTGAATGGATGGTTGTTACAGAGTCAGTGATGCACTAAGTCTTCAAACACTGGAAAAGCTGAAACAATAAAAAGAATTAAATTATGCAGTTGTGTTTGTTGATGGTTTTAAATATCCAAACATGGAGAACAAATACACAGAGTGGTTTCCACATCTTGAGTGGTTAAACTCTTTATAAGTCAGTGATCTTATTATGTCTATGTGGGTTTCCTTTCACAATCCACTGATGTACATACAAACTGGTGACTCAAGCAGTTTTCCAATTCTCAGTGTTTTTTAAATTAATTCCAGTTAAAATAAATAACTTAAACTGTGCTACTTTGGCTCTTTTTGTTTCTAACTCCAGTCACTGTAGTCTTTCCCACAGCACAATATAACAGATTATACGTTCAGTAAGAACCTGCTATCAGCACTGGAGAATGAATGGTTCAAGTGTTCTTTTAAATAAACATATGTAGGAAATGAACAGAAGCAGTTAAAACACGTTTGGGGATGGATAAGGGACAACATAAACAGCCGGGTATCGATGTTTGGGCATCTTCCAGTAGAAATACTTCATATTTCATTCCATCTTCAGATGCAGAAAATTGCATCAAGTCATTTAGTTAGTACTTTGGAGATTTACTGCTTCTCTCCAGGAAAGGATTATTTCAGGAATTATCTCAGGCTTAATTCCATCCCTCCTTCAAAAATGTGTCCAGAACTGCTTTGAGGAATTTGTACAGAATAAATGAGTGATTCTAAGTTCACTAGAAGACCCTGAGCTGAAACGTCCAGTTGTCCTCTACTAAAGCTCATATGATCATCATGGCCTGTATGACTGAGAATCTTTGCTTTCTATTTTGGGATGAAGACCCTTCGAATGCTTAAGGAGAGTAAGAAGATGTAAACTCATCCTACAGGAACCACCACGTAGAACACAGATTCATCCCCCAAGTAGGAATGATGAAGGCCCAGAATGAGCTACTAAGGCTAGCACAGTTCCATTTTACTGCTGATTCATTTAAGGACAGGAGTGAAGAGACGCTACAGAAAGAGACAACACGTTGACCCGGTACAGTCATAAAGGTTTCTAAGTTTGCTGAAAAGGGCAAAGCAAACAGAAACTCCAAACATTACCGTCAAGAGCAAACAACTTCAGGGAAACATCGGAGACTGGAACTCTGGGAACCTCTTGGGTGAGGCGTGGTATATCTTTACATAGAAAGAAGTCAAGCTCTTAGGATTACCATGACCTGGACTGACTCTACACAGACATCTGAAAATACTGCGGTTAACATGTCTCTGTGTGATAACCCTGTGATATACTGTAAACTGCCCAGGATGGATCCTGCCTTTCACTTGCTCATACAATCACTCTTTTATCAAAAAGTTTTTTAGATCTTTAACAGACAGGTCAACTCAGTAGCCAAATCCAGCTTTTTTTCTATTTTCCCTGTCTTCTTCTCAAGGACTTTGAAAGTTGTTTGCCGTACTGTGTATGGTTTAGCTGCCCGTCTGTTAACAGGAAAATGCAATCTCATAACGCTGGTGTTGAGCTCCGTCCACTGGCTCCGTGTCTGTTTCAGAAGTGATTTTTAGATTTCATTGTTTGTTTTAAAGATGTGCATTGGTGCCACCTTACTTGTCAGATCCAGACCCAGAATTAGAGGTGATGTATCCTCTGCAGTAGCTGCTCCTCATCTCTGGAACAGTTTACCTCTCCATGTGAAAACCTCAGGGCTTTACAGAGGTCTAAAACAGGTTTACACCCTGACTTATTTTATTAGTGTTGTTAATTTATTAACACCATTTAGATTTGTCTTTTAGTGATTGTGTTTGTTATTTGAACTGTGCAGCATTTTGGTTCAAATCCTGCTGTTTTTAAATGGTCTTTATAGATAAATATGACTTTGTTATCTGGAAGAAGCTGGAGCCTCTTTACAACCCTCCATGAAATATAGCAGACTATAGAGAAAGGATGGATGGATGGATGGATGAATGAATGGACGGACGGATGGACGGATGAAGGAATGAATGGATGAATGATAGATGGATGGATGGATGGATGGATGCACTGTGGGAGGTGAAGCACAGTGAAATACCAGACTTCCACCAGACAGGGGCAGTATTTCTTCATTTTTCCTTCCCAGCTGCACCAGGACTGATTATGTAACTTTGGCAGTTAATTCAATTCACACTGTCTCTGTTGATCATCAGAAAGGAGATAAATCCACCGAAAGGTCCATTGGTGCAGCATTAATGTGTTAAATCTGATGAACCCAGGGGACTCTACGGATGCAGACCTGATGGTTTAATCATTGTGGATGTATTTCAGAATAAAAGCTCCAGATATGTATTTAAATACGGAACAGATATCAGTGTGAATAAGTGAATAAATGGCTTCTTCTGTGTTTTATTTCAGAAAAGTGGAGCTTTCTTGCCAGACACCGAATTGCACGTCGCAGAATTCTATTGGCTGTTAAGTCGACGTCACAAGAAAGCGGAATTCTCATTGGCTTCTTCTCGGAGGGGAAGTGTTGTGCAAAATATCTCCAAACTCACTGATCATCTTTTTTAAGTTTTTCACTTTTTTAAAACCCTTTTTTGTGATTTTCTTTTATTAAACCACATGAAGCGGCAGTCCGGAGTTTTAAGGTGAAACCCGGGTAGAAATAAACCGATCTGAGAGCAGCTGTGGTCCGTCAGACCTGCAGGACCAGGCCGACCCATCAGACCTGCAGGACCAGGCCGACCCCATCCCTGTCAGCATCCTCCAGACCCACAGTAAGGAAAACGCTTTTAATATGTCAGCTGTTTACCCCTTTACCCCCTAATACCACCCCCCACTGCACCGCTTCCTCCCCGGGCTGCTGGTGTCGGAGGTCGGATCTCCAGGTTGGCGCAGCCCGGTGGAGCCGTTTCCCTTCAGTGTGGCGTTCAGGGAGCCTCTGCGTGTTGTCTCTGGAGGACACAGCGTCCATCGATTGATGGATGCCGGGAGAGGGACGCTGTGTCCTCCAGATTCAGCTCGCAGCGGGTGGAGCTCCCCGGCAGAGAGGCGGCTCTTGACGGCTGAAGCTCCCCGGCAGAGAGGCAGCTCCTGTCGGCTGGAGCTCCCTGGTAGAGGCGGCTCTTGTCGGCTGGACCTCTGCGGCAGAGAGGCGGCTCTTGTCGGCTGGAGCTCCCCTTCAGAGGCGGCTCTTGTCGGCTGGAGCTCCCCGGCAGAGAGGCGGCTCTTGTCGGCTGGAGCTCCCCGGCAGAGAGGCGGCTCTTGTCGGCTGGAGCTCCCCGGCAGAGAGGCGGCTCTTGTCGGCTGGAGCTCCACGGCAGAGAGGCGGTTCTGGTCGGACAGTGTGCGCATCTGAGCGGTTAATAATTGACGTGCATGAGAAAAGAGGGCAAATATCCCCTAGTCTGTGGCAATAAAGGTAATAAAGATGAAGTCAGGGAAGGGAGGAGAAATGTGAGCAGAGGTTGGGACCAGTGACGTGGTGGAAGCAGTAAAACTTCTCAGTAGATCTCTGCAGCTCCATGTTCAGGACGGCTGGCTGCTGTCCACACAGATAAGTGTGATCCGATCAATGTGTCCTTGTTTTGCTGTGTTTTTTATGAGTAGACAGGATGTCTTCTCCTCTGATTGGACTTTAAAAGGCTCCTGTCCCTCTGAATGAATGACCAGTTGGGTTTTAGGGCACCTCAAGGAAACTTTCCTTCTTCATTTATGGGATGTACTTCCAATGACAGGAAGCTCTGGAATATCTGACCTGAAGCCGTTTCCATTTGGATTTATCTTATTATTTAACCGTTTTTATTGCTGAACTTGGCAGCTTAGATATGGCACTTTATGTAGAAGGTAAGTGGGAGATTATACACTTCTTTTTCATAGTTTATGGGCATTTTGAAAGGTTGCTGCCTTCCAAGAAAGACCTAGATTTAAGTGAAAGTTTGTACCACATATCAAAATGTGGAATCCTGGTGCCTTCTTATGGAAGATTTGATATCTGACATGTTTTTGTACATTACCCCTTGCAGACTGTGAAGAGAACCTTACAGAGAAGTTATATGTGTCCTTGTTTTGTTAATTTTTATGATAGACACGATGTTTTATCACCTGACTGAACTTTAAAGGCTAGTTTCCCTCTGAATGAAGGACCAGTTGGCTTGTAGGAACTTTTCTTATTCATTTCTGAAATATCTGACTTGAAGCCATTTCTATTTGGATTTATCTCAGTATTTAACCGTTTTTATTGCTGAACTTAGCAGCCGAAATATGGCACTTTATGTAGAAGGTAAGTGGACACACTTCTAGTTGTAACCCCAGGTAGGTTTAAAGGACCATACCTGCATTTTAGCATTTTCTAGACCCAGCCACAGGACCTGCAGTGTTTTTCGTAGCTTCTGGGCTTTTTTTTTGAAAGGTTCCTCCCTCCCAAGAAAGACCTATATTTAAGTGAAAGTTTGCACCACATGCCGAATGATCAATTACAATCCTGTTGAGGTTTATTTCTACCAAAATGTCAAACCCTGGTGTCTTCATGTGGAGGATGTGATATATGACCATGTTTCTGTACATTATCTTTGAGAAATTTAGTTTATGGGTCCTTGTTTTGCTCATGTTTTATGAGGTAGAAAGGACGGTTTATATTATCCCTTGTGAATTGTGAAAGAGAACCTTACAGAGTCCAGTCACTTTTCACATGTTGTATGTGTCCTTGGTTTGTTCATTTTTTATGACAGACACAATGTTTTATCCTCTAAGCTTCACCTATGGATTGACTTTATAGGCTCGTGTCCCTCTGAATCAATGACCCTTGGCTTTTAGGAACTTTTCTTATTCATTTGCGAGATATATGTTCAATGACACCTCATGGTGAAAACTTTCTGGAATATTAGACCTTGAAGCGGGTGTTTAAGTGAAAGTTTGCACCACATGCCGAATGATCAATCACAATCCTGTTTAGGTTCCATCTAAATGTCAAACCCTGGTGTCTTCATGTGGAGGATGTAAATTTAGTTTATGTGTCCTTGTTTTGCTCCTGTTTTATGAGGTAGACAGGACGGTTAATCCTCTAAGCTTCACTGGTGAATGAACTTTAAGTCTTGTGCACGTCTGAATGATCCATTGGATTTTAGGAACTTTTCCTCTTCATTTGGGAGATGTTGGTTCAATGACACTGCAGGGTTAAAACTCTGGAGTGTTTTGGCTGAAAGCATTTATCTTATTATTTAACCGTATTTATTGCTGAACTTTGTAGCTTAAATATGGAATCTTATGGAGGTCAGGGATGTGTAGGCGTAATCCCAGCTGGGTTTAAAGGATCCTACCTGTGGTGTATTGTATTCAAAACTATACCCACTATATGATGTGTTTTTTCTTACCTTACGGCCCTTTTTTCCAGCTTATCAAGCAAAACTTTCTCTTCCTTCACTCATGTCAGAACACTCTGTAATTTTATAGCTTGGCCCACATACTGAATAATCAATCACAAGGGAATAGGTTTCTGTACATTATCTTTTATAATCACCTGAAAGAGAAGTGTAGCTGCTCTTCACTGAAGCTCCTCTGATTACCATGACCTTGATGTCTGACCATCTACACACAATCGGTCAATCAGGCCTTTCTAGCAGTCAGTTTCCAGTTGAATCACTGGCTTTATTTTAACATTCCTACAACTGCTAATGTTTATCTGTGAACAGCGTTGTTACATGCTGTCTAACAAGCAGCCAGCCTGCCACTAACTTCCAACTTATTACCGCCAACACAGCACTCAGCCTTTCAGGGCAAATGTGCCGCTTAATGTGCCAATGATGATGAGAATTTACTGTCAGATGAAATTTGTCTTGTTCCACAGCAGCTCCATTAGCAGTAATACAGAGAAGTGTAAAACCAGGAACAGAAACAACAAGAAAAGCACTCAGAGAGCACAGTCCTCCTCCAAGGCTGCTCAGTCCTCCTCCAAGGCCGCTCAGTCGTATGATTTCCAACGGATAAGTCCTCAGCGGTGGATTTGTAGTAGGATCACAATCATGTGATCATGTAGTGTTCACTTGTCATGGTTACAGTGATGCCGTGCCGCTATCTGGCAATGATACAGAAATCTTTAACAAATCTCCACATTTGTCCAAAATGATCAGAAATTTGTCCAGAACTTGTTCAAAAAACCCTCTTTTCCTGTTCACAATCTGTCCAAAATGAGTTAAACATCTAGGATGGCTTAGAAGGGTTCCAAAAATGACTAAAAACAATAAAAACACATCTAAAATGACTCAAATCTGATTTCATAAAATAAGTGTTCTCTAAATGTTATCAAAATTTGTCAAAAATGATCTGAAATATGTGCAAAATGATGAAAAATGACTCAAATTTGTCCAGAACTTGCTAAAAAAATCCACTTGAAGTGTTCAAATCCTGTCCAAAATGAGTTAATGGTCTAGGATGGCTGAGAAGGGTTAAAAAAATTACTCAAAATGGGTCCAAAACGACTTTAAAATGTCTTCAAACTATTGAAAATAATGCAATAATAGATATTTACAAACATGTCCCATACTATTCATAACAGAGAAGCGTGACCTCTTCAATTACTCACAATGGCTCTAAAGGAAAAGTATTTCAGAAACAATATAAAGATGTCAGTATGATGGACTTCAGGAGTCACGCCTGAGAGATTCCTAAAGATTCCCACCTTTCAATCGAACTGGTTATTCGATAACTCAGAGAGTGAACCAGCAGCATTACACAAGAATAATCTGACACAGAGCCAAGAAAGCACAACGTGAAACTAACCTCAAGTAAAATCAGTTAAAATAAATCACGTGTTACTGTGGGCTGGCAGCAGCAGGAAGTATCTGCAAAGATTTCACAATCCGTGGGTAGACAGACTATTTAAAACCTGACGTTTACTCTTTGGTGCTGACGGTCTTATGACCCTGACAAAGATTGGGAAGCATGTTTACCCATTAATCAACAGATTAATTAATGACAGAAGTTTAGAAAACGCATTTCCCTATAGAGGACTGAACAATAAGGTTCATCTGTCTTTAAAGAAGCAGGTTATGGATAAATACTTTAACTCTCCTGTTGTCTTCATTTCCAGGCACCAAAAAATATTGTTTCCTTGTCTGAAAAAAAATCTGAAAATTCAGCAAAAAAATTCCCCAAATTTATGAAAATTTGCAAAACCTTCAGACTGGAGGTACAGGTTTCTATGATTTAACAGACTGAAGCAGTGGTTGGTGCAGCAGTCAGATATATGTTGAAGGGACTTTGAATAATAGAAGACTTTATCAAACCCCTTAGAGGTTTATCTGACTGAAGAACTCAAATTTACCTCGATGAGACCTGATACGGTCTACTGTGATTGTAGTGTTACGTTAAATGAATGTATTATTACTCCAACAAGGAACACGGCAGAGTTATGTGATGATCGGCGTCTGTCTGTCTGTCTGTCTGTCTGTCTGTCTGTCTGTCTGTCTGTCTGTCTGTCTGTCTGTCTGTCTGTCTGTCTGTCTGTCTGTCTGTCTGTCTGTCTGTCTGCAACATTACTCAAACACAGATTAGGATGAAATTTTCGTTAAAGGTCAGAAATGACACAAGGACTAAGTGATTAGATTTTGGCAGTGATGCGACTTATACTCTGGATCCACGGATTTGTTAAAGATTTCTGTATCATTGCCAGATGATAGCAGTACGGCATCACTGTAACCATGACAACAAGTGAACACTACATCAGCTGATTGTGATCCTACTACAAATCCACCACTGAGGACTTACCAGGACTTATCCATCAGAAATGATCCAAGGAACAACTGATTAAATCGTGGGGGTGTTTCTGAGTCCCATCAATTCCCGCCACCCGCTACATATTTAGGTCACGTGATTCGGTATCCGTATATAACGTGCACATGCAGAACACGTGCCTGTGCTCAGAGCAAGGTCATTGTGTTTGTGGGTACATCTATATTAAATGGACACATTCTATGGTGCCCTGGTTTCTGCCACAAAATGTTTCAGCCCTCAAATTATCAAATGACTGAGCAGCCTTGGAGGAGGACTGAGCAGCCTTAGAGGAGGACTGCATTCTCTGAGGGCTTTTCTTTCTTGATAATTTGCTCATGAGCAAACAATGCAGGTCTTATCAAACACTGATCTCACACAGTGAGGTAAAGCAAACAGACATTTCAGCTTTGTGTTGATCGCATTTAGCTTTCTAAACCAGTCTGTGTGCTTTAAAACTACCAGGAGGACTTTTAGACAAATGGATCACGTTCTACTCTGTGAACAGAGGACATGTTTGATCAAAGCTACTCCTGCTAGTTGACCAAAGAAATAATTAGGATCAGAAACGCTCTGTTTACATGTTTAACTGCACCACTGTAGTCATTTCATCAAACAGGTTTGCTTGTGTTTGCTTTTATCTTTACTGTGGTTTCAGTAAAACTGGTTTTAGTGGCTAATACTGATACCTGATAGCATAAATACTCAACATAAACCAGCATTATAGTCAAAGAATGATTCCTCCGTCAAGGCCGATGCCCTGAGTATGTCTTTAGAAAGGGATGCAGAGTTGAAAGAGTTCCTCCTTTGGTTGTGTTTGACCAAGTTTCATGAAATTCAGCCAGTAGTTTCTATGACAAACAGACAAAAAATCATTTTGGAGATAAAGAAGCCTTGAGTAAGTTATTAAAGAACTGCAGCCACTGAGCACAACCTATTACTGTAACCTGCAATATTTCAGTTTTTTAACTACCTAAAAATATCTTTCCTCCTTTGCCCTGCAGCAATCTTCTGTCTGCCCTGTATATCATAATGAGCTGTCATTTTTACGTATATAATCTGTACTATAACTCCTCTAAAGACACTCCAGAGCCTCTGGGACAAACATCCATCAGCAGCATCACAGAAAGCTCCATGCAGGTTTATTTTTCCTCCTTCCTCAACTTTCTTTTGCTTTTATATGGACCTAAAATGACACAGAAGCTGTTGTTACCTGACTCTGCATTTTACATCTTCACTAAATCTCTCTGAAAATAAATCTGTTGCTTATTTCCTGCATCATTTGGTGTAAAGTATCAGGAAGTAATAAAACAAAAAAGATCACAAAAAGGTAGAGAACGCGGTAGCATCATCCACTGTGTTGTTCTGTTTGATCAACAGTCCAAAAAGGGTTGTTTTATTATAAAATATGGCTATTTAAGATGGTATCTGTGAAATGTTAGCTTGATATATCAGTATAGATTTATTTTTTCACACATTAAAATTCAAGCCTGTGTTTGACAGAGTCTCGGGAACTATTATAGAGAAAAGTCAGAAGTTTTCACTGTTGTTTCTCATTGAGCCACTGAATCTGCAATACTGGACAAGTAGATCAAATAATATCTGATTATGGGCTTCAAAACATTGAAGTCTCATATTGGAGGACACATTAACAAAAGAAAAGTCAACTAGTGATATTTTCTCAATCATATGTTGTTGCACTTCACTACACTAAAAAACATATCAAATCCCTTTTAATGTGAAATATTTGACCACAAAAATGAAAGAAGATTTATTTCATGGACCTTCATAACTCATTGAGCAGGTGTAACAGAGATGGATATGTTGAGTTGTAAATCTTGCCTTAGTGTCTAAAATTTCACAGATATCTCTATAAATATCTATATTTTATGCTATGAAAATGTACTAGAAATGGTGGCACAGAAATTGTAGTGAAAGTTTTATTGTAGATGGAACAACCCAAAGATAAAAATATCAGATTACAACATGGTTAGACTGAGAGAAGCTGTCTCATTTAAGAGTCTTGAACCATCACATTGCACAATTTTGTTAGAAAGATTATTAACTATTAGTGATTAATTGATTAGCCTAAATATGATAGCAGGATTAAGATTTTTTACACCTTCAGTGATGTAAAATCAGTTAAATTTAGTTAAAACACACTTTTCCAGTTTTGTTCAGGGGCAGATGAGGCTAAAATAGGTGGTTTGGGTTCATAAAATGAATAGAGGTGGAGGTAAGGTGGATTCTGAGGGGATTATGGTAGGATTCAGGTCTGTTCCAGCGTTATAAACCGCTCTGTCTGTCCTCTCCAGGTCTGAGTAAAGGAGTGGCCAGCGGAGGGATGGCTCAGTTCCAGGAGATGATGCGGCAGCAGCTGGAGAGCTCTATGCATGCCGAGCTGGAGAAGCTGCTGGGCACCAGCACAGGGGCCGAGAGAGAGGTAAACTCCCCCGTCTACGTCTCTCGCAGCATCTGGTAGTGATTTAGAGGGTGGTGGGGTCACACTAATGCCGGGAAAACACAACAGTGACGCATTCTGTAGCGGCGTGCCAGACAGGGTTCCACCTACATCTGACAGACGTACAGAAAACATGTCATCAGACTGCAGCAGGAGAGGAGTTCACTCAGACACTCGCTCATTTATACGTGTTAAATCAGAATATATGAGAGATCCGGCCCAGCTGAGACTCGTCAGTGTTGCCCAAAATGAACTCCAGAGCTGGGAGTGGTTGAGACTCAGCCCACAGCAACAAATTAATAAAATATATCAGATAAACCATCTGAGAAACAGCAGCAGAAACACTCTAATGCAGGGGTAGCCAACACGGTGCCCGTGGGCGCCTGGTTGCCCGCAGAGACCAGTGAGTTGCCCCCAACACATGTTCTAAAAATAACACTAGTCACCATGAAATTCCTTATAAAAAAATTGAAGTTGCTGTTCTTTTTAAATCAAAAATACTTACATTAATGCAGATTTTAAATTACCTTGGTGTCGTCCTGTGGGTCAAATTGACCCGTTTTAAAGTTTGAAGATGTGGGGGAAAAAAGTATTTTCACAGTGAAACTTCTGATGTCCACATTTTCAACATTTTTGGGAAATCTTTGAACATTTTTTGCTGGAAAAAAGAAATGTTAAAAATGTTTCTTAAGAACATTCACATAAAAATCGACCATATTCCAGCAAATTTCACTGGATTTTGGTCGATTTTTATGATCAGAGCAACTTGTCATGGAAAGTCGTCCTGCTGGCTGAAATGGACCCTCTGGTGGGCCGGGTTTGGCCCGTGGGCCGCATGTTTGACATCCCTGCTCTATAAGTTGATGATTTTAGCATTTCTTTCATTTGAGCTCATCTATTATTGGCTATTCTAGATACACCATAAAGCAGAAAGCACAGCTGCAACTCAAATCATTTATAAATAAATCACTGATGTGGTTTATAAAAGCATCTCCATACATCATCCAGATGTTGTTTTATCTATATTTACACAGTTTCTAGTCTTGTTTAAAATGTGAGTAAAACACATCCTCTAAATGCAGATAAACATGGTGTCATGCTGTCATTTCCCTGCTCTGGAATCTTCTACCTTCAGTACACATTAGGTGGCATTCAGTGACGAAATCACATGAAACCAGTTCAAGAAAGCAAAGTTGACGTGGGACAGTAGTTATTATGGGTTTGACATGTAATAGAAATGTTCTGCTGCATGTTTCTGTCACAGTAAACACAGATTTCACTGCAGTTGAAGGGGAAACTCCAGCTCAACACGTCTAACCACCTATCGTTGCCGACTTTCACCTGATTTTCGTTGAAACACCTGTGATCAGCTGAAGTCTCCTAATACAGTCTGGATCTTCTACATCTAGAAACAGAGCCAGGAGGATTTCCAGAAGTCTATTTTAATCTCAGATCGCTTGAATGATACCATGCTGGAATGCTCTTCTGGAGTTTTTGCCTAAATAAAGACAGAAAACCCTGTACCTGCTCCAGCTTTAAGGCTTTCCTTTATGACCGTTTCACTTTCTGGCCTCCAGCTCCATTAAACAGAGAAGAGAAGTGAAAAAGTACAGTAAAGGAAGTTTAATGGTTTCACTGAAACCACTATGCAGCTTTTCTGGCAGTTTTTTTTGCCTTTGAGTAAAAAAACCTTGGAGATAATTGATGTGATCTGAAAGCAGTTAATAATTTTTTTACCTTTGTGTTTGACTAATTTATGATTCTGGTTGGGCAGAGCTGAATTAGTGACTTGGAAAACCTCCTTTTTAGAGTTTAACATAAAATCTTTGTGTTTTCCAGGTGTCCAAGAAAGATTTCGAGGGCTTCAAGAACATTTTCCACAGATTTCTGCAGGTGAAGGGACCATCGGTGGAGTGGATCAAGATCCAGAGACCTCCAGAAGACTCGGTGAGTCCAGTCTGTGGGTTGGAGGAGTTTATTGTCGGTGTGTAACCGGTGGTGTTCGGGGTTGTGTGGTGAAGGAAACATTCAGACCAGGATACCTCTGTTAACTCTGCTGAGGAGGTAAATAACAGAATCCTGCAGTTGATTACGACAACAAACTGGTGCCTCTATGCAAATAAATGACACAGGAATATGTTCACAATAGCTTTAGGCTAAGAAATAAAACTCTGAAATGTGATTAATCTGAGGTTCAACGTGGAAATTTATGTAACCACAGTGTTGCTCACTGCTTCCATGGAAAACGATGGTAAAAAGGGGAGAGATTACAGCAGGAGGCAGGTTTTATAGAGATGGAATCTGAAATGTTTTGACTGTTGAGGTCAAACATGTGAAGCTGTAACTCTTTACATGAATTTAGTTTAACTCTAGCACTGTATTCCTTCTGTACATTTCAGTCTTTTACGTGTGTTTTTGTGTCCAGGACGTGAAAACATCCCATAATAGAACCTGTATTTGTTTACCAGCAGTGTTTTGGTTGGTTTAGACTATTTCAGGATGCACAGAGGGATTAAAGCAGAAAGCAGCGGTAATTAACATCCAGCGGAGAACAGAAATAACTTCTAACCACCAGGTTGCTGGAGTGTAGAGGAGGCGTGCCGCTACAAGTCCAGCTGATGAAATGAGATCCAGGAAGTCCATTCTGAGTAACACATCAACTAGTAGAGGGCTTATCAGAACCCTAAACACCGCGCTGATACGACGATTAGATTCCTGCAGCTCTGGAGTGACTCGTTTTATTGTCATTGGCAGTGATTGCAGGAGAAACGGGAAACGTTGCAAAAGTTTAGTAAGTTTAAAAACCAACGGAATCGCCACATTAAAGGGAATGTAGAAGCTGCAGTGATGTTTGTGAAGGCATCCTAATCAGGCAGCAGTGGATTGAGGAATCATTCTGCACTACGTCAGACTCTAACGTTGCTCAACAGCTGTAGAGGTGTTGCTTAAGCTGGTCTGACCCTTGATTCTGTTGTTTATTGGAAATATTCTGCTTTATGACACTGCTTGGATTCTCTTGGAGGCTGCAGATGTTTAAATTCAAAGTAAGATCAACCATATGCAGCCTGAGAGTGTTTTTAATCCCAGCTTCAGATGATCAGACCTCCATCCCAGCAGCTGTCAGTCATGTGGATGAGCTGCCTGTCAGGAAACCAGCTTCAGACGCATCAAACACGACGACACCAAACACGATCTGTTCACTATGAAACCTGGAGTCAGCCTCATCCGTACTTTCCAACAAGACACTTCTTATTTCACTGTTTGCTGTTTAGGTTCTTGTCGTCCTTTTGGGAATTCTCTTTGTGTCTGTCAGATAAATTCAGCCATAACAAAACAGATGTTAAACTTACTGACAAAGAGCTCAGCAGCAACAATCAGGACAACAAAATGCACACAGCTCCAATCGCCCAGAGACGCTGTGATAAAACTAAACCTCACAGAGCAGCATCATTCTGAGCTGATCTTCTAGACGTTCTAACGTCGTTGTTGAGTTTGTTCTCATTAACTGCAGGCGGTGGGACATGCCAGAGAATGACGCAAGAAGAAACAATACTTTCCACATGCTGCTTTTTATGTGGGAACGCTCTTTGAGTCAGGGTTTGTTGTTCAAAATAATCATGACTCGACAAATGAACGATAACAAAGAACCAGTGTGAGTAGATCTGCACTCCAAACCGTCAAAGCTGCCATAAAACATTTCTCTGTCATTATCTGAAATAAACATGATGAGTAGAGGGAAACAGAGGATCTTAAGCATGTATGTTACATGTAGAACAGACAATAGTAAAATCAGACTTTATAAAGGAAAGACCTGCTATTTAAAGAATAGGAATTTATGGGAGCAAGATGGCTATTGGATGACACGTCTCACCTCTTCCCAGCAAATCGTGTCGTTGTACAGACTAAAAATTACTTTTTTAACCTTAATTTGGTGTATTATCCATCCATCCATCCATCATCTATACACCGTTTAATCCTCATCAGGGTCATGGGGGGCTGGAGTCTGTCCAGCTGACTGAGGGTGAAGGCAGGGGACACCTGGACAGATCAGTAGGAGACAAACAATCACACTCACATTCACACCTACAGACAATTTAGAGTCACCAGTTAACCTCAGCATGTTTCTGGACTGTGGGAGGAAGCTGGAGAACCTGGAGGAAACCCACACATGACCAGGAGAACATGGAGACTCCATGCAGAAAGATTCCAGGAAGACCGGGACACGAACCAGGGATCTTCTAGCTGTAAGGCAACAGTGCTAACCACACTCGGTGCATAATAATAATAATAATAATAATAATAATAATAATAATAATAATAATAATAATAATAATAATAATAATAATAATAATAATAATAATAATAGGGGCTGCACAGTGGCGTAGTGGTTAGCACTTTCGCCTTGCAGCGAGAAGGTCCCTGGTTCACGTCCCAGCTCGGACCTGGGATCTTTCTGCATGGAGTTTGCATGTTCTCCCTGTGCATGCGTGGGTTTTCTCCGGGTACTCCGGCTTCCTCCCACAGTCCAAAAACATGCTAAGGTTAATTGATTATTCTAAATTGCCCGACAGACTGGCGACCTGTCTAGGGTGTCCCCTGCCTTCGCCCGAGTCAGCTGGGATAGGCTCCACCCCCCCGCGACCCTAGTGAGGATTAAGCGGTGGATAGATAATGGATGGATGGATGGATAATAATAATAATAATAATAATAACAATAACAATAACAATAACAATAACAATAACAATAACAATAATAACAACTAGATTTATGTTAAGACCATTAACGATAGAAGACCAGTGAAGACAAAAAGAAAGAAAGAAAAAACACTATAGAAGCAAAAGAAACAGACCTGGTAAGAAATCTGGAAAATAAATCAGTGCAACAACACCAAATGAAATAATAAAAGCACCAAAATGCCAGATCAAATTAACGACAAAGAACTAATAGAATAAAAGAAAATAGAGGGTAAAACCCATAAAAACAAGGGTAAACATAGTATTAATAATATAATAGTAAATGTATAAAATGAAAAGTCACAACTTTCAGTTTTTCTGTTCCTGTGACTATTAAATTTACACTCATGGCTCTCTGCCCATTTATTCCGATAGTTTTTTTTTCCGTTAAACCACTCAGCAGTGTTACCTACACAGCTCCAGAGCGGCTCACATACTTTATCTAATCATGATTCAGTTGTAAAACTAAGTTTACACCTCGTACAAACTGGAAATACAGCTCAGACCAGGGCTGGATTTCCCACCAGGAAGTAGCTCCAATACGGTTGTAAATGGAAAATTCCCCTCATGACCTGAAAATCAGCCTCAAGGATGAGATTTTCTGTTGAAGTCAACAATGATAAGGCCTCAGAGTTTAGATATGCTTCCACTCTCTGGTTAAACTCAGTTTGAACTGTAGAAGCCCTGAAACCCAAGTCTGTCAATAGAAGGAGTCCTGTATAATTTACTGTTTTAAAGGAACTTAATTAACGAGGGAGGCTAAGGCAGAGTGAACTAATTCTATCCTGGTCTCCTTTTTTAGGTTTTACATGACACAAACACATTAAACTGTCACTTCTGTATGTTCCTCTGAATATTCCACTCCTCTATAGTGTGATTTAGGCGTCAAGACAACATGAACAGAAGAGTTAATTGTCTAAAATATGCTGTGGATTTTCTTCTTTTGCAAAATATTCACTTCTCGGTGTGTAGGGATCCAAACAAAGACACAAACAAACAAAAACTCTCCTTATGTGTCACTCGGCGGTTATTCTGCGGATAAAGAAGCTTCAAGCATAATTCTGACAAAGGGTTTCTTTCCAGACATATTCTCACTCCTTGTTCCTCCTAGAGGTAATATTACTGATTGATTTCACTCAGGGCTATCTGGTAGAATTCAGAAATATTTCTAATGCATCACTGTAATCTGAACTCTATCAGTGCTCCTGTCTCTGCCTTCTCCAAAGCTAACCTTGGAAGATAAGACGTTTCCTTTCTTAAGAATCTGCAGGTCAGGATGATCTCCTCCTTTTTTATTTACTACATGTTTAATTTCTATCTGACTCCAACTCACAGAACAGAGCCAGTATTGATGAGCTGAACCACACAGTTTATTTTAGCAAATGAAAAAGGAAAACATAGTGGAGTTGGTCACAGATAGGGATGTTAATGGTTGTTGGTTAATTGAATGGTGGCTGGTAATAATTTAACCAAGTAAAAACATATTAATTGATAAAGCAGCAGACAAAGACCGTGAATGTTAGAAAATACAGGCGGTCCTCAACTTACGTCAGAGTTCCGTTTCTACAGATAAATCAAAGTCGATTTTCGTCGAAACTCCGGCAAAAATGTAAATAAAGCCGTTCCGTGCATCACGATATTGATCAGTTCTTCATAAAGTCATGAATACCAACCACTTTCATGCATGGATGAATCATTTTACTAGAAGATAACAGAATATGTTGCAGTTTTTACAACTTGATCTAATAATGCCAATGTTGGTCGGTGTTTCGCCCTGTTCTGAGCGTTTTATTAAATCTAATTTCACTTCCATGGTGTGTTGCCCTTTAGGCAGAATTATCAATGTACTTTTATTTTGAAAAAGCTTTTATTTTAATGTTGTTCGTTGACAATCTGTTGACAAGAGTCTGACTTAAGGGAGCCATAATGAAGGGCAAAAAGTTAGTGAATGTAGAACAATCCAAAGTGGCGTACAAAGGGAGCCGTGTGACGACGTATTCGTCTGCTCCGCTCGTCAGCTAGTTCCACGTAACCAGTTCTGACCTAACGACGAAACGCCGTAGGTCGAGGACGTCGTAAACCGAGGACCTCCTGTATACTGACAATAGTGTTTCAAATGTCCGTTGCCTGCGCAACTAACCCATCTCTGCTGTGGATTTATGTGTTTGCAGTTTGTAATAGTTTACAAGTCATGGAAATAATCCACAGCACCTAACTCCTGTTAGTGGTTAATGAGTTATAGATGAACAACGCTGCCGTCTGCTGGTTAAACAAGCAGGATTTTATGACCTCTTTTAAAGGCAGGGGTTCTGAGTTGTCTGAATAACATTTTCATCTTTATTTTAATCATTATTTAAGTTACCTTTATTTTGAATTCAACTGTTTATAGCTGAATATTAATATATTAATATAGAATAGTTTTACAATGTTTGAGCAGAGCTGTAGGTGAACCGGTGTGCTCGAGCTGCAGTCATAATTTAATACATGTTTACAATTAATTGGAATGTCCCACTCCGACTGTTCAATGAACAAAAACTTGGATCAAAGTCATGTATTTGTATCTTGCTTAAAAATGACTTGGATGTTGGATGACAGTTTTCTGCACGCCTGGTTTTGACGGTTTGAATGAGCTTCAAAGTACCAGATAGAAAAGTTTAGCAGAGTTAAGAGTGCAAACTTATCTGATTCGGGCTGATCCGAGGGGGATGTTTGAAGTCTGAATGCAGTGTTTTGTGTCAGACGGAGGCATTGTTGAGCAGCACTTGAGAATAGTCGGTAAGTAAGTGGAGCAGCAGAAATACAGGAGTCTGGTGTTGGTTTGCAGGATGCATTTCAAACTCTGAACAAGTTCTTTCTTCCTTCTTTGGCTGTGACTTCATACTGAACCCAGTTAAACATGTCCGAGTGGATAATGAGAAGCACTTGAGAGAAGGAAAAGGGCTTAAGTGTGTGCCTTTAATTGAATTTTCAACTCTACAAAAAAAATGTACAAATCAGACCTCCAATGTTAACGTATATAAATCACTGTAACGCAGATCAGTCCTTGTTTACGATCTCGCTACAAGGATGAATCTTCTAGAGAGGTTTCATAAGAAGTAAAACATGTAAGTGTGTATATTTCAGCCTGAATTAGGTGCTCAAAAGCAGAAAACTTCTCAGGTATCCTGTGAGTGGATATGTGGAAGCTACCATCATTTCAAATTATCACAGTAGAACCTGAGATATGCTGATCTCATCAACACATCTTGTGATAATTACTTGCAAATTAAAATAGAACAAGATGTTGGAGTGCTAATTGTAGCTGAGCTAATGACACATAACTGTAACATCTCTGGTTTAAATCAGCTCAGTCCGTTTCATAACTTCATCTGTTACCCAACATTCCCTGTCTGTCTCTCCAACAAAAACCAAATTCAACAAAAATGATCTTTGAAAGCTGTAATATTCAGTCCAGATTGTTTTAGTTTCCACTACATCTACACCAGCTTGTACCGGTTAGTTTCAGCGTCTCATAGTTGGATATTCTGACTCCAAAGTCACTTCTAAAAACCACAAATGATTTTCAGATGTGATCATTCTTAGATGTCACATGACAGAAGTTCAACTCTGAAATCCATGTGTCTAATTTTCATGTTGACTTTGATTAGAGAAGTTTGAACATCTTAACACAGAATCCACAATGTAAAGACTCTAAAACTGAAAATAACAGTTGATATCCACCACATATTCCATAGTTCAGTATCTGTAATCTATCTACAGTCATGGAAAAAACTATTAGACCACCCTTGTTTTCTTCAATTCCTTGTTCATTTCAATGCCTGGTACCACTAAAGGTTTATTACCTGAAGAATACAATGAACATGACAAAAATGCAGCTAATTCCATAATACTTTATGTCCTATTTGACATGCTTCAGCTTCATTGTATTCCAGGGTCTGTAAGAGGACATTTCATGACATCCAAAGGTCTAGAGTGGTTTCCTGCTGACATTCAAGCCGTAGCACAACTCAGAAGCTGTCAGCTCTGACATAATGCCTAAAACTAAAGAATTATGTGAAGCCACAAAGGCAGCCATCATGAATGAGAGACAGGTAGCGAAAAAACTGAAGATCTCCAAGACAGCCGTTCATTCCACCAAGAAAACACAAGCCCAGCATGGTTCTACCAAACTGCTAGCTGGTCAGGAAACGTCTTTCTACCCACCAGATGACCGTCACTCATCTCTTCCTGTGTCAGGAATCGTCCTCAGACCTCCAGGGACCTTAAAAATGAGTGGACACTGTGGAGAAATGTGACTTGTTCTTCAAGGACAGTTGAAAAACGACTTGTTGAAGCTGGTCTGAAGCCACACAGGGCAGGAAGAAGCCCTTCATCAAGGAAAGGTAGAGGAAAGCTGGTTACTCTTTGCTGGGATCACAAGGATTGGACTGTTGATGATTGGACTAAGGTTGTCTTCAGGGATGAATCCAGTTTTCAGTTGATGTCCACTCCAGCCAACTTACTGGTTAGGAGGAATCCTGGAGAAGCTACAAACCAGACTGTCTGCCCCTACAGTAACACATGGGGGTGGATCAGTGACCATCTGGGGTAGTTTCAGTCTGGGTGGAACTGGGTGAATGCAACTGTGTGAAACGACAAAAGTGAGACACAAAATGACAAAAACGTGACAAAATGACAAAATCAAGACACAAAACAACAAAAAAACACAAAAGGACAAAAACGAGACACAAAAGGACAAAAACGAGACACAAAATGACAAAAACGAGACACGAAATGACACAAATGAGACAAAACAACAAAAAGGGCCAATGAAGCAGGTAATGTTTGGGGCTACTCTTGAAAACAGTCTTCTTCCATCAGCTGGAAAACTCTTTCCTGCCTCCAATGACTGGACAGTGCCCCTCTTGCCCTGTATTTATATTTCACCTTACAGAGTTCTTTATCACCTAACTGGGTGAAATGATCATGTTCGGTCACTGATCCTGTTTCAGTGTTTATCCACCAGATGAACTGAGCCAAATGTCATAAAGAACTGTGATAACAACTTATTAAGGCCTTACTGACAAACATGAAGTGTTTCCATGGGCACTGACAGGCATGTCAGTAAGACCTTAAAGTTCTAGTAGACGGCACACTTTTCCACTTCAAATTAAGGAGGTGACAAGTAAACCTTTGGAACTAGTTTGTGATTCTATTTTAAGGGTTTATGAGTAATAACTAATGATTAAATGACTAGCTTGCAAATCACTAAACTTGAAGTGAGCAACTTCTGTCTGACAGAGAACTGACACTAGACTGCAATAATTCTGTATTATTATAGGACAATCAAACACTCTGAACTCGTTTGGTCAGATCTGAATGTAAAAGTCACGCCCTCCAGTCTTAGCTTTACAGATCCATCATCATCAGAACAACTATTTGGTTTCCATAATTAAAAAATCATGCTGACTGACTGATGATGTGGCCACTGACCTTCCAAAAAACAGAGGATCTGAATCAAAACCTGTTTATTAACTACTTACTAAGCCTTTATTTACAGATTCACAACATTTATAGCAGCACTATTACCAATAGAAGGATAAACAACAGCATCCTTATTAAGGACTTGTAATTATTCGTAAATGATTCATTAAGCGTGTGCATCATGACGAGCTCATAACTTATGAGTTCTGTATGAATGATCTTTGGTGCTTCTTTTCCAATATTATAACATTTATAAAGTTCTGTTGGTTTATTAGGTGGTATTGTTCTGACTTCTGCACGCTTTCATATTCGTCAGACTTGTGGTTGGTAGCCTACCAAAGAAATATTTAGTAACTAAAATCCTACCTACTCATTGATTGGTTCTGGGGTAAAATAAAATCTACAGGTTCTCTGTATATAGACCAAATGTGCCAGAGTGCACTCAGTAGCCTACATGAAGTCTAAATTAGCATTAAAACTTAGTATTTCCAGCATATTAAATCATTTTAATGTGGTTATGATAAGAGCAGGCTCAGAGCAGTCCAGCTGCACATATAATATCTATAGGTAGATTTATTGAGGGATATAAAATAGACTGGTTGGTTGGTTGGTTGGAACCAGTGATTTATGTTACGTATGATAAATGTTAAATAACTTGGTGCTAGGAGTCTACATTAGGTTTGGGGGTGTTTTCAAGTAGTCTGTTCTTCCTGCTTAAAAAATAAATCCTGGATTGAGATTAATTACTCCAACAAGGAACATAGTGGAGTTATGTGACAATCGCCGTACATCTGTCTGTCTGTCAGCAAAATTACTCAAAAACAGACTAACAGATTTGGATGAAATTTCCAGTGAA